>NDXB01003190.1:56585-97235 GCA_002631895.1 Agapornis roseicollis
TTTTTTTTTTTTTTTTTTCCTGAATAGTAAACCATGCATCTTGTCACTCCAAGCTTGGGCATCCTTCTGTCTGTCCCCCATTCTGTCATGGGATCCATCTCGTGCTACGCAGTTAAGGATGCATGAGACGCAGACCTTCTACATGGACACATACCCTTTAAAGTGCATGGACTGCACGTTTTGTTCACAACAGCCTATGCTGCTCCTTGATGTATGAACTCCAGCACACCTTTACACACCTTGTTTTCAAATCCCATGATTTTCCCATGTGCAGCCACAGCACACACCAGGGGCTGCAGGGAGTATGTGTATAAAACAGTTGTTATTTCATAGCATTGCTGCCAAAGAAGCTTTCAGATAGCACTGCTTTTTGTCCAGGCAGCCAAGAATGTCTGTAGGATTAGACTCTAGATGCACAGAAGCCTGGAAGCTGAACTGCTGTACTGAAGTTTGTTTTCAGCTCAGTGTTAACCCAAGTTACACACTCAGAATACAGCCCCTGGCTCCAGCTCTATGCACACACAAAGTCACCTCCTCTGGGTAGGATGCTGTTGTTATTTGCAGGGTAGAAGCTCAGCCTGAGGAAGTTAGACCAAGCACTTACAGATGCTTCTTCATGTGGCTGATCTGCATGGGCCTTCCAGGCCTTTGGAACTCATTAGAGGGACAGGTTAAAAAACACTTCAGCAACAGGTAGTGGCACCAATGAGGCTCTGCACAGCACTCCCTGCTTCTTTCCCAGACCTGTTTGTTTTATACTTTGCTTTTAAGGCTGACACTATGTTATCAAGATGCTCCTGTGTCATCACTTTTCTTCATCAGAGCCCTGCAGTTTGGTGACTTGTGCTCAATAGGATGGGAAGCAAAGCAATGGTGTTGACTGGCACTATAGAGGCGATACCTCTCCATAGCAGTTCATTTCTCTTACACTGTTCACACATGCCCTGCATCTCGGTACCACCTTAGAGGAATGCAGGCTTCCACAGGAGGAAGGCTGAGTAAGAGAAACAGCCAAGTCAACCAAGGATCTGAAGAAAGCTTTTCAGAAAAGAAAAATCCTGCGGACACTGTGATCAAAACTATCTACAAAGAAATGCAAAAAAGGTTCTTCTCCAGTCTGCAATATTCAACTGCTGTTGCCAGCAAAAGACAATAGGCAAAGCCAGAAAAATCCTGCTGTTGCTGTAAGTATATTACTATCCTTTTAATTCTAACTTATGGCCCACATAGAAAGCTCCTATTGCTATGATCTTCACCTATATATTCTAATTAAATATTCTAAATTCACTTACATAGTCCACTTCTATTGCTACCTTATTGCTAAAGTCTTCACAGGCAGAGCTGTTAGAAATGCTGATCAGGTTGTGGCATCTCCATCCTTGGAGATTTTCAAAACTTAATTGAACAAGGCCCTAAGTAACCTAATCCAACCTGGAAGTCAGCCCTGCTCTGGGTAGGGAATTGGACTAGAGATCTCCAGAGGACCCTTCCAACCTAATTTTTTTCTGATTGCACACTTCTATGAACACTTTGATCAACAAGCTCTCTAGTATATTGCCATGTTACAGAAGGTAAAATGGCACACTAACTGTGGAAAAGTATGATCTGTCATACCTGTATCAAAGAGCCTGAAAGCACAGGGGTAGGAGTGAGAATGAAACAACTAATAAGTATTTTTTGTGGAACCTTCCAAAATTATACCTGTTTACGTACCCTCCCTCGACTTCAGTGATTGGCAGCCCTGCATGATTATTCCAGTAGTAAGGGTCCGTCTACCTTGCTACTTTAGTTCACATCATTATGTTCTCTACTGACTAACCCTGAAAAGAAGTAGTTTGCTATTTACTTGTTAGTAAGGGCAACAGAAGTTGCAACTTATTTGCAAAAGACTTGGGCATGTGCCACTGGAGCAAGAGGCTCCATTCTGATCTCCAGTTACCTCTAAGCTCCTTCCTCACACACATCTCTGGTGCATTACAGGTCCTTTCAAAAACTGCATTCTTAAAATTATCAGAGGGCCATCATCATCTTTGCTTCTCAAGAAGGACAGCAGAATGCCAATATAGCAAAGAGATGGAACTTCTGTATACAGACATGATGCACAGGCTCCCAGAAGTTGGGGACAGAAAAGATGCTGACTTTTCTAAGCTAATTCGACTCTTGCAGGATACCTGCAGAATTCAGGTTTGCTACTGATTTATCCAGTCCATTTCTAAACATTCTACCTTCCTTCTTTACATTTTCAATCCTATGTGCAGGTACTTCTCTTTTGTTGGTAATCACTTCCAGGATTCCCTTCTATTTATTGCAGGATTTTATTTTCCATTATGTTAATTTACACCACTTAAAATATTTTCTCTTCATTCTCAGTTGTATGCTCATGCTAACTGCATCCACTGTCATCCCTGAACTGAACTGTGCCTGTCAGCACTTTCCAGCTCGTGTGTAAAGAAAGACATACCATCACTGGCATCTTTTTATTCCTGTTTTGTGTCAATACTTTATGGCATTGAGGCATTCCCTCATTTCCATGTTCCTTAACACTACACTATCATACAACAAGATCTTAAAGGGTAGACAACCTGCAATGTAGCAGTGACTGCCATGACCTGGGCTGCAAAACAGAACTGTCTCCTTCCTGTTTACTTTGAAGGCAGAACAGATAAAATGGTGGATGTCTTAACCTCAAAGTTAACTAGAAACTAATTACTATCTCCGAGCTTTGGAATGCCCTGCTACATTTCCCCCTTCTTCCTGCCACTCTTGCATACATCCCTATCTCCACTTGATCTCCACACGATTTCTTTGCATGTATCTCTCTTGCAACCATTGCTTGGGTTTGGAACGCATTTTCCCTTGATGTTTGGCAGTGGGGCTGCCAAACCAGGTCTCTGTCAAAAATAGGCAATATATGTTGTATTTCTCACACAGCAGCTATAACTGATGCTTGAACTTTCCCTTACACAGGGAACACTTCTCCATCCTGCAGAGACACCAGGTTAGCAATGCACAAATTAGCTCAGGTATAGGAACCAGCATAGCTGCGCAGAACCCACAGTAGCATCCTGGCTCTCAGGGGAAGCTATGATAATGTGACTGTATGAGAATAATAGTACATAATGAACAATAATGAGGCAGTTTTCAGCCTCTGAATACAGGGAGGGCTGGGTCACCAACCAGATCTTTGTTCACTGCATATTAAACAGCATGGAGGAACATGCCACAGGGCTGCTGATGTTGTTACAAGTGCTGCTGCTGGTTGATTCTGCCCACCCATGTTCCAGGCATTATTTCCCCTCTTCACAGATATGGCATCACCTTCTAGTAAATGCCCTCAGGTCAGAGATGCCTGTAGTGCCCAAGCACTGCACTTAACTCACTGGTGTACAGATCATCTGTAACCCTAGTAATTCACAGAGACTGTACATAATTAAAAACAAAACAAACCTCTCTTTGTGGGTTGGTGGGGTTTTTTTTTCAGATCCTAAAAACATAAGAGTGTAGAAATAGTTCACATTTGATTGTAAGTGGTACTTTTCCCGAGTGTTCTGCTGCACATTCTTCCTCTGCCTATGTGCGACTAACACAGCTCCCGATATCAGTGCTTAGCACTGCCAGTGTTGTGTCTCTTCCAGACATGACATTGACAATACATATTTAAAAACTGACAAAGTAAAAGAGAGAGATAGTATAATCACTGAATATTTTTTATATATGTGTGTATATATATATATGTATATATAAAAAGAAAAAAGGCCCAAAGAACAGTAAAAAGCAGTGAAATCTGCCCAAAGACCTCACCTCAAAATTCAGGGTACTCTGAACACCAGAGCTGAGGGTGAACCTTCCCAAGACAAGCTTGCTTTAACCACCTGAGCCATCCCAGTTTTCCTGACAGAAGTGTTGCTTCAGTAGTTAGAAGTCCTGCACAGGCTGACTTCCTAAATATTCACACAGCTTCTCTGATGATTTTGCAGCCACATTTATCTTCATGCTGTTACAGCCACATGACTGGCAGTTTGTTTAAAATCTCTGATTGCAAGTTTGTGTCATACAATGGAAAACACAAACTCCTGAAAACATCACCATAAAATGTAATATGAAAGAGAAATCCCAGCAGAACGCTGCAGAGCAAGAACAGGAGGCACAGAGAACTGACAAGAGAGGCCTGATGTTCTAGGGCAATAAAAGCCTGGGAAATTTAATCAACACAGAAAAATAAAATAAACTCAAAATCCCTTACAGGAGACTGATTAACGCAATTAAATTAAACTCAGAGATTAAGTTAAACTAAGATTAAAATTGCTGTGTCTGTTTCAAGCCTGAAGTGGGGTTTATGTGCCCCCAAATTTGTCCATTTTTTTCCATCTAAACCACAACTCCATGAAAGTTAGGCCCCACTACAAAACTTGCCCGACTTACAACCTCAGAGCATCTTGACTACACCAACACTGTGACAGTACTGGCAAGCACTGAGAATTGATCATAAGAAATCAAAACTATGAGATCTACAGGGGAAAAGTGCAAATAGCACACAATTGATCATTTCAGAGAATAGTAAAGCACATCACAAAGTCAACATTCTCTCAGGCAACTTTACCTATGCAATCCAGCCAAATTGTAATGGCCTTAAATCATCTATGACTCAAGGCCTGGAAAGAAACAGTTCCTTCAAGGAGCTGCAATAAAGCCAATCCTTATTACATGAAACACCAACAAGAGGAAAAGTGTCTCATTAAAAAGGAATAAGAATAAAAAAGGAGATAAACATTCTGAAGGCAAACATGGATGAACCAACTAGAAAAGCACAAACTACAGCAGTAAGCAGGGAGAACCTGCCAACCTAAAGGATATAAGCAGATCAAACCAGCCATTGCTGAACTATGCTGTGAGGCTGACTTAAATATTTAACAGTTTTTTATTGACATATTCTTTGCCCACATATTTCCTTGTAAATTTCAAAAGCAAAACTTAGCTTACCCTCATGAGTAATGCTCACAGGTGCTGCAGTTCATTTTTGTTTTTTAAAGTTGTCTTTTTTTTGCATGAGACAAGAAGTCTTTTATAAGAGATAAAATATACTTACAGTGGTTTCCAAATGGTATCACTCTTCAGGTAAATTACTCCAAGCCTTGGACCTAGTGCAGACGTTCATTGGGGCAGGGAACAGAGAGAGGCTGTGTCTGTACCAGAAAGAACCAAAAGGAAAGGTCAGGGTGTTATGAACCATTAGCTATATGCTTAGTTTTAGCTTATATGTAACTAACTGCAGCTGCAGACAAACAATAGCAAGCCAAGATAACAAGAACTGAAAATTCTGAGAATTGTGAAAACTACAAGCAAAGGAAACCAAACATATAGAAAAAACAGTTCAAACCAGGTTATTCTTGAGGAATGAGCAACTTGTGACTTCTGGCAAGGTGAACAGAACCAGTGGACAGCAGGAGAATGACCACCAAGGGTCCTGGAGACCCTTGGAGACCACCAGAATATACCTGTCACAAGGGGAAGGACTCTATCATAATAAGGTTGGGGAAATCCTTTACTACATCTAAGTTTTCCAGGAAAAAGAATAAATATGTATGTTTAAGCTGTACATAAATATATGCCTCCTGCTGAGCTCAGAGGACACAATCGGAGGAGCCATCCCCTGTGTCCCCAGCACTGAAATAAAGGAACTGTCTGCTTCTTAACACTTAAAATTATGTGTTGAGAGGTTTCTTTATTGCTGTTTTGGGCAACAAGGGGGAAATAATAATTATTTACTAAGAGCATGAAAACTTGCTGCAATGCTAACTGGCATTCTCTGCTGTCAGTACAGCTGGCAGCAGCCTGGTAGCGCCAAATTCTTCCTGCTTCAATCCCTCCAGCCCTGGCTGCAAACCACAACAGAGTCAGTTCCCAGTTACCCCACTCTGCCCATCCAACATATTCTGGTGAAGTGAGGAGAGAAGGAAGATAAGCCAGCAAAGTGCTATCAGTAGAATTCATTCTGGGAAGTTGCTCACTCTAATGGCATAAGCATGGAGCAGTGACGGTGAGCTAGCACAAACTTGGCATTAAAGTGCATCTCGTCAGAACAAGGCTAGTCCTGTTCAGAGAAGCAACAAACACTTCCTTGGGACTGAAAGGCAGGAAAAGGAAAGAAAAATCCTCCTTCTCTTCTTTTGCTGTCACTACATCACAAAAACAATTGCCCATATCAAAGCAGGAGTCCCACTTACTCGCATGAGCCTTCGGGTCTACTGTGGTGAGAGACTAGAGAAATAACTTACAGTCAGCCTTTCAGGAAAGATTCAGCCCAGCAGCAGTTTTATGCCTGAAATCTCCTGAGCTAAAGAGGAAGTTGGACTCAGTAGACTAATGCAGAAAGGGATCCAAAGGAAAACTTCAGCTGCAATATTTATTAGAGGGTGATTTCACCACCCAGACTTAAGTTTTTGGAAGCATTTACATTTTGGGGGGACTTGAATCCCTTTCTCGACTAACATAACTCCTCCTCTGCTAGCTTCTTATGATCTTTGGGTGGCTCACTGTGGATGTTGGAAGTACATCTGAAGTTAACATCCAGCGATAGAATTAAATCCTGCTCACTTCACCTACGCAAAGAACTCCTGGGACATCAGCATATTCAGTCCTACCCACAGTGAAGCCAATGGTGCTATTTCCATGAATAAATGATTCTGCCTTGTCTGATCAGACAAGAAAAGCAAATATTTGCTTTATCAAAGAAATCAAGGTGAACGAAAAATGATAAGAGATGTAATTGTTATTTCACAGGTAGTTAATGTCACTGTGCAAGTTGGAATTTATGTCTGCAAATGCAACACAATAAAAAAACCCCACTGTTTGTGCAGCGGGAACACTGGAATGAGTGCCAGCAGACACAATGAAGGATTTTAGATGATACTGTAATAAAGTACTTGACAAAATATACATTCAGTTTTATGTTCAATTTATACATTTTGTGATGATGACGTTTATCAGAGACTGGGATATATGCTACCTACTGATTTCAAAAGGCTATGTGAAATCCGGCATCTGTACTTCACAGGGGCTCAAGCAAACATTTTATTTCATTCCAGTTTCTGCAGGTTCTCTCCTCTTGGAGTCTGCTTTGAATTGCAAATTGAGTGAATTCAAGCACACACACACAAAAATCTTCAACTTAGCCTGAACCTCTGAGTTTCACCAGGGCTTGGGAGAGATACTATATGCCAGCACCAGGTTAGCTCAAAAAGATCACATAAAAGAGTGACACCTTTGACCATTGCGAAGGGTTGAATTTCAAAGATGCAACAATGCCTGGGGATTCTGTGGATTTAAGTCCTCTCTAACACTCAGCATGGCTTACTTTCAAGTTCTCCTTCCCACTTCCCTATATACACCCACCTAGTCTGCTAATGCTGACCTTGCTTCTTATATCCACTTTGCACATATCAGTCTTTTATCTGTCTGTTGCTCATCTTTTGAAGGCATAAATCCCATGTGCCTTAAAGACTGCCCAGTACTTCAGTTAACATGAATTCTTAACTTTTACTAGAAGCAGAAAAATCACAAGATCAGGTCTTTAGTCTTTACTTCTCCTCACTTCACTACTAATTTCACACAAGAGATGCCTAAGAACTGCATGTACTAATCCTGCATATTTTGTCACCTCTCTTTTTATGTCATTATTGCTCTTCCAATCTCCAGGATCCCAATCCAAGTGGCTCTCTCTTGTAGCACTGCCTAGCACTCAATCTGCCTTCATATCAAGGGTCAGGCAGACAAGTTGTTAGAGATGGGCTGTTCAAAGTCCTCTACAAAATCTGGGCACTAAAATCTCTGTGAAAGGCAACACTTAAAATATCTTAAGTTTTCTCCATCATTTTTGCTATGGCCTGAGAAGATAGATATATCTCTTTTCCTCCAGTGTAACGAACATAAAGCACTGAGATCATCACCAGTTGATAGGTACACTTTAAGTATATAAAATCAACAAAGCTAATGGTGCTTCAGAAGACATGAGGAATGCAACAGAGGAGGGAACACCCCAAAATTTTCCTAAAAGTCTTAATCTATCTTGAGAAAAAAATGGAGGAAAAGGATTTGTGACCATGAGAAGACTGGCAAAAAAGACAGACAAGCAGGACAACAACAGGGAATGGGATGCATGACATTGGGTTAAATAACTTCTCCCCTCTACCTGGGCTCCTTCATCCAGAAAAGGAAAGCATTCCATTTCTGCTCCATGAGGTACTGTGTGCTTAATTAAGATTTTGGAGGATAAGTTTTCTGCATGAATGCATTCCAGAAATGCAAACTCTTATTACTTAAATATTTCCACTAATGATAGTAACTTGGGCATTTTATATATGCTTACTTTTATTCCTTCACTTCTTCCCAAGCTTCATCTGGTAATTCAGAAGGTGTAAGAAGCCTTAATCGTATTACTGGTTTTTATTAGGGAGGGACCATTTTATGATAGCAATGATGTACTACAGATTGTGATTTAAGATGTATACTTTAGGTCAATTCTGTATTGGCATCAGTGGAGTTGCAGTGGGTATTAAGTCAGGAAAAAATGTGCTACTTTACATAATAATGCCGATGATTAATGGGCTCCTGGACCATAACTCCATATTCTGAGGCACTGATCCTCCTTCTTCTCCCTCCTGATATTTGTGTCTTTACCCTTTCGTCTTGTGTTAGTTACCTTTCTAGAGCTGTTCATTAATCAGCACCATTGATCTGATGTGGTCTGTCACGTTGTATTACTTAAAACACACATAAGCAAGCATTGGCCTGACTGCTCTTCACACAACACACCATCACAATATTCCTTTACAAATGACTTAAATATTATAAGCATCAATTTCCTGATGGTGCTTGGTCCTGAAGTTTGCTTTTTCCATGTTGGTACCCCACAGGACACTTCTATCTTTACCCCTGGCTGCACTGCTTTCTGCTCAGAGACACCACCAAACACCTTCAGTATTCCCAGTTTGTTAAAGGCACTCATATATCTGGCCTGCAAGAGACAAACAATGGAATAGCTCTTTCTCTTTGTCCTAGACCTAGTACCACGGTCTCTCTTAGTGAGTGCTAATCAAGGGGACTCAATTTTTTAGTTAATTGCTATTTGGTTTATCCCTACAATACTCTTTTCCCTCATATCTTCAGACGTCTGCTTCCTTCTGCCTTTTGTGTGATCCCTAGTAATGAAAAAATTAAAAGATGAGCTTCTTGTGAGCTTATTTCTGATTATTATTTGCTGTGCTGGTACAGTGCTGTCTATCATGAAGCAATGGAAAGTAAGAACTTGTTAGTGCCACAGAAGTTAGCATGCCTCATCTTAATCCACATATTGTACAAGTCTCTTGAGTAAGGTGGGGTCATTTTTAATTAACACTTTCACAGCCATGATACATTTTCAGACTGAGCTGTCTAGGCTAAATGCAATTCTTTTTTGGTCACTCTTTCTCTATGTGAATAGCATTTTAGGTGAAATTCTTAAAACAGCAACAAGAAGATGAGAACAGCAGTGTTAGCCATCAACAAATGTGATTCGAGACATGCTATCAGAAGGCCATAGCATGAATTTTTCACAACAGTCAGGGTTTCATCTAGGAGAGGAAACTGCTCATTTCTATATTCTACTGGGAACACTGTATGTGCACTATCAGTAATTGGGCCTGAAGTTCAGAAATTAATTTGTTAATGGATTGGACATTTGCAGAAAGATTATTTAAAGAGGCTGGACTGCTCTAGCCTGGTAGAGGCCAATTTTGCACAAGGACATACATATATAGGTGCTGCCTATTTCCATTAATGAAGATTTCATCATGCTTAGTGTGTTGGCTGTATAAACCCTACACTTGAAGAGAAACAGGTTAGATGGTGCCAAACAGACCGCATGTCTCTGCTGCAAGGTAAAGCAATGTTAGGTAATGTTAAGCATCTGTTCAGCTTTGCACACCTGACTTGAAATGGCAAAGATAACTGGTACCTGGAAGAAGCAACTATAAGTCAGTAGTTGGTAGGTTTAATCAGAGCAGAAGCAGATCACGAAAAGCCCTAATATAACATTCAGTTAAATGAATACAAAGCTGTAATGAACAGAAAAGCTATGATGCCAGACTGAGCTGTGATAGTGTGTCAGGCCATGAGCTGTATTTTCACTTGTGGTGAAGAGAAGGAACAGTATGGTACTTACAGACAGATATATACATATATGATAACCATATATATACATGTCTGCCTAGCTATATACACAATTATTATTTTAAAATTATGTTATTCTGACAAAATATTGCTGGGTATAACAACACAGAATTCTCTATATTCCTACTATGAAGCCTTCACAATCCTATCTGCATGTTGAATGAAACAACATACTTTTCAAAGCAGTTCATTAAAGTGGGGTGTGACTGAAGCAAATATATAAAGTCATTATTTTACTGATGCTGGTGTCAAATATAGAGTATATCTTCTTTGCTCAGTAGAACTGCACCTACATAAGTTTTCCAGTGAACAGACTGATTTGTGGGTAGTGCTTGTATACTGCTGGAGTTATTGAGTCTTGAGTGCTAGTTTCCTACAGATACTTAGTATTAATAGAAGCAGTTTGAGAGTATAAACAACCTCAGGCATTCATGTGCTGATGCTGCAGGTTACAAGGCAACAGCATTATGGTACGAAACTCAAAAGGTTCGTTGGAGGGGAACAAAGTAAAACACTAAAGTTTTAAAGTCATGAACACTGAAGATGGCCAGAGTATTGCCTTGTTACTAAGAAGGTGACAATTGGACAATATGACACTGCCTTGCTACCTAAAGCAAGGTTTTCAGAAAACCAAAGTTATAGTTGTGCTGCAATTACTACCAATGTTTCTGCAGCTGAAATATGAGTTGCCATCACTGGAATCACCAGAGACGAAGAAAATGTGTAGAAATTAAATTGCTACAGTAATATATCTGCCTAAGCTACTGCTTTGGCTAGATGAGCCAGATTAGCTCATGACAGATGAGCTTCATGAACATTTCATTGCCAAGGAACCTTGTCAAAATATTGGTGATTTCTCCGAATCTGTTCAACATCATGGAGATGTCAAACGAAATCTGAAAGGACATTATTTTTCAGGAAGAACAAAAACAATGAAAGCATATGAAGAGAATGAGCTGAGTCTTTTCCTCCTCCACTACGCATTGCTTTGGTTTCATTGAATTCTGTCCTCGCCAGTACTTTGGCATAAACCCTGAAACCCTTAGTCCAATAGATGTTGTTGAACTGAAGAAAGTACCACACATCCTCAAGGAACAGATCTCCGTGTTTCAGCAACCAGGTTTGTAAACTGATAACATATTTGCACCTAGGTGCAGGTACTGTATGATCTCAATGCATAACACAATTTAATGAAGATTTACACTGTTGGCACTGGTTCTGTCATATGCCCCTCCCTCCTGGTCACAATGGTACAGCACTTGATGCACCAATGTCTGGCCACCAGATTTGTAGTTCTTATGCTGAAAGCTGATCTCAAGCAGAAGTCTGAAGTATATTGTCACACATCATAGAATCATAGAATCAACTAGGTTGGAAAAGACCTTTAAGATCATCAAGTCTGGAAGATGATACAAAATGATAACTTGATGGGAGTTATGAATTCCTGTTTCCTTCATGGCTTGTCACTTGCAGAAACTATGAGATACTGTTTACGTTCATTTAATTCAACATAGAACAATGGAATGCCACCAACTATAAATTTCAATGGGCTTCAACCATTTACTCAAGGTAAACTAGGAAGCGAAACTTTCACTCACACATCTGTTTCTCTTAAGCACAAAGAGCCAGGTTATCCAACAAATATACAGAAAAACTGAACAAACTCCTCCCCCAAGAAAACTTTTAGCATCATCTTGATGAAATTCCTCCCTCTTGTGGAACTTCCATTAAGTGACTTGTTTTACAATGAGATGAAGAACTTGCAGGATTTTTGCTTGCCTTTACTAGAGGAAGATTTACATTAAAAATCATGTTTGCGTGCATTCTGAGGGCAGGTCTGAGCCAAGGAATCTTTTCCATAGGTTTTAAGATTCATAACACCACTGCCCGAGTGCTGAGCTAAACAATCATGCTACTGACAGTCAGGTAAAACACTCAAATGATTCTGAATATTTTTGTCTTGTTTTGTTTTGGATGACTGTCTTCTGTCTCTGAAGATTTCCCTTGCAAGTCAATTATTGAAGAGTCAGTAACCAACACAATGAAAAGACTAGGTAAAAAGCATCACAAACATGTTTTCCCATATCATTCTTCCCATGTGCTTGCTGCCTCTGGCCTCAAACTGTACAAATGAAAGCTTGTTTGATTTATGTCAAAAACTATATATAAAATATCACACAGGACCCACAGAGAAACAAAGTCACTCTGGGCTTTGGTTACTTTATTCATTGAGGAATAACTGACTACAGCCTTGGAGTACGTAGAACTGATCAAAGCGTTTGCTTTCTCACAAGCAAAGAGAAACCCACTGTAGCTTTCCTGTTTCATGCTTCAGTGCCAAACCACAATGAAAAAAGTTCTAGATGAGTATGTGAATTATTCTAAAACATTGTTCAATCAAATCTGATGGTTATGCACATTTGTGAAACTCGTCATTTGAAATGTCAAGTTACTGACAGCAATGTGTCCTGAGCTGTGATGTATATTTGTGATAATTATTTGCTTTTCTAAAGTTATGTATCATCTTCATCAAAACAGGATTTTTCTTCAGCGTTCCTGAAATGTAGAGATGTGAGTGCCAGCTGTGTTATTCAGATCTGGGTTTTAAATACCCTGTGCCAGGAAAGCACAGAGTCACAACATGACTACAATGCCGTTTTTAAGTCACTTTGAGTTATTTTTCACTTTTCTCCTAAAACTGTATTCAGTGTGGCTGATGGAGAACGACTATTGACATTAATAGCAGCTGAAGTGATTTCTACTCTGTACGGTAAATACAGCATGATGTATTAATGAAAATAACATAGCAGTAATTGTTGTTATTCTAACTCCAGAATTAGCAAATGATAAACTCTTGGAATTTATTAGAATTGAGCATTCAGCTCTCTTCTGTGGCTCTCTGAGACTATTTCTCTCATCGTTACAGAACTTTCTTGAATGAAACTGAAGGCAGTTGGCTCTGTTGTTGTTTGTAAGTTCTGCTAATGTAGGAGGGCTGTCTCCTGAATGCTAAAAAGACCATTTCTAAATCTTCAGCATCTTCTTCCTTGACAGCAAAAATTACTACGCAGAACAGTTTAGATGATGCTGAAATGAAATTTACAGGAGATTCTCAGTCTTCCAAGAGGAAACAGGTAGGGAATGGCAGTGACTTGACAGGACCTCATAGCAACCTCCCTGCTTTTTATTTCTGAAAGGTGATACCCTGTAAGTAAGCACCACACTGGTATTCACTTTGGTATTCTGAACATAACCCTGTTTTCCATCAGGAAAGAAAATCTGTGAGGAAAACCTGTGAAGAAAAGATTGGATCTTTGATTGTAGACAATCTGGCAGCCATCTTATCCCAACAGATAAGAAAATGGCACAGATGAACAAAACCATGAAGATATTCTTGTATGTGGCAGATACTCTGATCTCTGCCACAACCAGCAAGAAGTACCATAGGAGATGGATCAGGAATCTTAGCTGCAGGGAAGCTCAGACCTATTCTAGTTCAATCAGATTTCACAATTTGCTCTAATGAAGAGTGCTGGCAGAAGTTCAAAGCTACTCCAGGTCCTGACTCTCCCTCCACATTACTATAAAAATGACTGTAGAAGTGTTAACTGCAGAGAAGCCAAAAGTTGTTTTTGTTCCAGCAGTTCCCAGCAGAAGTAACTGAGAAAACAAAGTAGGTGTGCTAGTTCTGCTCACAGCAACCCCAGCCTCCCACAGAACACCAGAGACGTAAAGTGAGTGCAGCTCTGTCTCCTCTCGCAGCTCCTGCAGCCTCAGCCACTCTCTGCAAACACCGCTGATACAGATGCACCGGCTCAGTAACTCCAGAAGTCTTTGGAATTAGCATCAACCTACACTGCTGATAACCCGGTGGCTGTTTGAGAGGCAGGAGGTATCAGGAGAATGGCTGTGTTCAGCCAGCATTGATTTCTTCAGCCTTTTGTCTGTGTCTGCTTTCTGTCTTGCTTGGAGGTGGTTACTGTTACTACAAGTAGCATGAATCATGTCTCTGTTAAAAAACAGAGCTTCAATTGTCTTACATAACCCCTGGTAACTGCATGTCTAATAATAGCAAGCCATTTCCAGGTAGGGAATCTGTCTGTGTTCCAGACCCAGACACATCCACATGCACACACACATATTCATATTACTTCTTGCACCTCAATTCTGGGAAGGAGTGAGCTTTAACATGCAATATTTTGTTCTGAACAGTTCTGAATTGCAGGACCTGGCAGCTATTATTTTAAAATGCTGTTTTTCACTTGTTGCCTTGAGAAGCCAGGCTGGAACATGCAATTTGCTTCACAGCCTAAGCCGCAAGAGGAAGCAAAAAGAAAACCCAACAGCACCATTTGGTTTTGACAGAGCATTGAATTTCAAGGGCCATGGTTGGATACTGACCTGAAAGTTTCTCTCTTTCTAGATATGAATTCTCTCTCCTTCTACCTCTTAAAAAAGGCCCACATTTTGATAAACTTCCCATAGTTCTGCAAACCCTTATTTTTTCCACCCCTCAATTTCCCCTTTGGAAAAGTAAAGTACAACATTCAACTCCCTCATTACTGTAAGGCTAACAGATAAAGCTGCAAATCAATAATGAGGTCTTCAAGTGAACCTTCCTTATAAATTGAAAATATTAGCCATATTGTAAGCCATGAGTGGTCAACAGAAGGGAGTTTCTGAAGATTACTATGGAGTTGGAAATTCAACTTTCATTCAGTAGGAGGTCAAGGAAGAAATTCTGGCTGGTAATGCTGCTGCCATTCTGAGACAACAAACTGCCTGTTCCTTTTGCCAAATGAGATGAAACTGTGCTGCAGAGAAACATGCTATCAGGTCCATCAGCTTTAGTATCGAGATTTGGTTAATAACAGACACAAGGCTCTTCAAAGGGAGAAAATCAGAGAATCACAGATTATCCCAACTTGGAAGGGACCCATAAGGATCATTGAGTCCAACTCCCTGCTTCTTGCATGACTACCTAAACCAAAATCATACGACTAAGAGCACTGTCCAGATGCTTCCTGCACTCTGACAGGCTTGGTGGCATGACCACTTCCCTGGGGAACCTGTTTGTGGAGTAGTTCTAGACTACTAGACAAAGTTTTCCAAAGAAACAGTTCCTTCCAGCCTCTGTTAACATCAGTCAGCATACCTGGGCATCTAAACTTGGATTATATGCTATTACCAACATAAGAGCCAGACTACAGCCATTCCAAACTTCTATATTCTCTTGGTTTAAGAGATGGATTGGAACCAGTTATTTGGAAAGTCAATTTGACTTCTGGATTTGTTCAGCTTTGACAGTTCAGTTTAGGTTCATCTCTTCACATTGTGGGAATGTAATAAACAGATAAAAACTTAGCTGATGACATGATAAAAAATGTTCCCCTTCAGTTTTTATTTCTGTATCCATTATCTTTCTCAACTCAGATAATCTTTCTTGAAAGTTTGTTGAAAGTACTTGTAAACAGCAAAGCTTAGTGGATCAGATGTCAGCCTCTGGTTCTATGCCTACTCATACAGTATAAACAGGAAGGATCTTTGGAGGAATCGTTACTTGACTGTTTCTCAGGATCTACAGGCAGTAACTGACAATTTGATATTGTTATTATGGGATCAAGAGTCTTAATTACTAGTCCCCGGATCCACAGATCACCTTACAGTAAAGTCAGAACCAAATGAAACCTAAATTGTGATTGAACTCACAAAGTGACTAGTTTAGCCAATAACTGCAGACCAGCTTTCATGATGCCCTCCCACTAAGTTCATCCATAATACACAGACTTCTGTGGGTTCCACAGGGGAAAAAAACGCACTGCTGCTTTTATTTGTTATCAAATAAGAGCCTATGTTCAGCAGCAATAAGCCTACTGTGAAAAGTCTGAAGATCCAAGCAAGTGAAAAAAAACAAATCAAACAACAAACCTGCTGAGTCGTAAACTGTAGTTTATCAGTATCATGCAGTCATGAGCTGAGACTGTTACTGCCCTAGGGTAAGAAGTTCTTACCTTTTCTGTAGGAAGTCAAATTAATTTGCCTTTGCTATCTAGTAATCCCCTTGTCAAGCAGTAAGAAATTCAGATATCGGCCGCTCTGTGTTACAACATACTATTCAGAAAGTTGAACGTGAGGAATGAATGGAAACCACAGATCATGCACTGCTTACTGAACCTTCAATATTCCTGCTAGAAAAACAGTATTAATATTTTAGCTGCTGATCATAGTGCTATGTCCCAGATTCCAGCTAAGCATCTGAGAATACAACAGATCCTGTGCATTCAGGTTATTCTTATTAGGATTGAAACTTCTGGAGGAAACATTTTCACTGGTGGCCAATAAAGAGTTAAACAGAAGTTGGACCCAAGTTTACAAAGCCATATGAACTGGCTTCAAGTAGACATGAAACATCTATGCATCTGGAAAATGGAGCTTGCAATTGTCTTTTCTGTACCATCTGCTCTCAAGAACATTTTCTGCTTGGGAGTTGCATAAGCAATGAAAAAAAAGCACACAAACAACTTCCTGTACCATGTTTTCGGTCACTTGTAATGACGCATTACAAAGCAAACCACCTAAATATGCACAACTGTGCCTCACTCCAGATGACAACATGTATTATATAAGAGCAATGCCTGACATGGAGACACTTATTTTAAGATATCACGACACAAAGAGCCCCCAAGGGAAAATATTCACTACATGTGAGAGTTGGGGGCAAGTGTCAGCGAGAGTTTTGCCTCCATCTTGACAGGCTAAGTGCAGTTCAGAAGACAGAAAAATCAGAAAGAGGATTTTTGTTGGTTTACAAAGTAAAATGACAGAACTTGTTGAATTTCCTTCCATCAAGGGGAGTTTGACTTGCAATGAATGTAAAATTTTTGTTGTTATTTAATGTCACTTTAATGCATTTTAGATTCAAAATTATTCTTATCCCAAAAGCTTTTAAAAGTATCATTTGTTTAGACTCGCTTTGTTTGCCTGTTGGGAAGCCATGGCCTGATTTAATCTTATATCATGGCATAAATAAAACAATATCCACAGGAATAAGAACACTTTCACCAGAATAAAAATATCTACCTCTCCAAACGGGTCCCAAGCCTTTAAAACTGTACGTATGTATGTGTTGGACTCCTTTTCTTTCCAGTGACTGCACTAATGAACTTGAATGGAGACATATGGGAAAGCCCAGTAACCATGCAAATGCAGGGAACTGCTGAAGATGAAAGGGGATTGAAGCAGGGTGTATAGCTAAAGGAAGGTAGTTTGCCTCTACTTTGGTGGATTTTACGCTGAAGTTGAAATGAGTTTCCCCACTAATGAACAGACTGAGGCTACCAGTCCACAACTGTTACCACGGGATCACCCTGCAGTGTAGATCTGATCTGGTTTGGGCATGGGCATGGGCACATGATCACATTACTATCAAATTAGCAAGAGTTTGTGTCACTGCAAGAGAACAGATGATATATAATCTAGCCTGCAGCCACAGTGGTGCAGACAGGTGACATCTGACCTGGCATAAAGCCTACCATATAAAGTTATCCATTCGTTCTGAAAACATTCAAAGCAGTATGTGAATCATCCTAGATCAATAGTTCCTGTTATACAGCTACAGTGGGTTTGATAGTGTCTTATGACCCAGATTCACTGTGCCATCAAAGCATAGCTTCAGAAACTGCCCCATGGAAGCATGGAAGCAATCAATTCTACCAATCTACGGGGTAAATCTGGGGTTGCAAACAGCTCTAGGGAAGACAAACACCCACCCACCTGAGAAACAGAGTGTCCTTGTAAAGATTAGAGGTGTAAGAATAAAGGAGTTAACTTCCAAATCTGCACCTATTACTTCCCACTTAACCAGATTTTCTTCCTACCTTCAAAACACAGTGGTTTTGTTGTTAATATGGGGTTTTCCTAGATAATGGACCCAGTAGTCTAGAACCTGCAGGACTAGATTAGTCTCAGGAGACCAGTCCATCTCAGCCTGTGGCAACAAAGTCTCAGGTTAATGAAACTTGTTTTACCATTTCAGCTGAATTAAGCCAGTGCACAGTTCATACAGGTCACCTCTGCATGGGAAGGAACATCAATATGTTTTGTGTACCTACAATTTATTAATAACAAAACCTGGCTCATATCCTCTTTGCTACAGCATCCTTCCTCTGTCGCCTGGCCCCCTTCCTGACTCTAATGCTTTACACCTCCAGCCATCAGAAGGACTCCATATGAAATGTTGTTTGTAATTCCAGTGGCAAGACTTCTCTGTTTTTTGTGGAAGTTACATCCTCATAAATGAGAGCAGAATTTGGCCCTCTGTCTTCTCCAAAGGAAGACTAACGATCAAATAATTTTCTCACATCTCTGTTTGCACTTTCACAGTCTGGTTACATTGATTTGTGTCCCATAAGTAGACGTTTCCTTTGTTGGTTACAAATCAATGTTACAGACCTAGCCTGCCTGCACATTTTTCCCCTTCCCTCTCACTGTGTGAAAAACAAAGTACAGCTTCAATCCTTCTTGCTTTATAAATGTAAACTTCCTTGATGAAGCATAAGAAAGAAAAGCAGATAAAATTCTAGCTCTCCCTCAAAAAAACAGGAAATGTCTGTGCTTAAATGTCTAATTACTGAGATGCTTTATGGGATGATAAACACCTTTATCATTTCAGTCCTGCCACAGTTTTGTTAACCTAGTTATAATCCTCTCCTTCACATATCACAACATTTCCCATAGCAGCACACTGTGATATCACAGCTATGACTTCATGACATGAGTAAGGAGAAGAAAAGCAAAGGTCTTCATCTGTAGCAGGACTCAGCTGACACACAAATCTCCAGGAAAGAATAGAAAAGCAAAGGGTTTGCAATTGGTGCCTGAGAGGCAATGAGCTTTTTGACTGAAGTATGAAAATACAACAGTGAAGATAGATGGGTATTTTACTACAAATGGATACGCGTGATAATAGGAAAGAAGTAGTAAGAAACAGAGCCATCAATCAGAATTAATCACGTGAAAGAAGGTACAGGTGTAAATGTGGAACATCTCAGATTGATTTGCGTTTATTAAAAGGGAAGGGAAAAAAAATGTTTTAAAAAAAGAGTAAAAGGAACCTCAACTCAATCTCATCAATTTTAATACTATGAAGAAGTTCAGTAAGCGACAGCTCCACCAAGCTGATGGAAGACTCGTGGCTGCCAAAATAAAAATAGAAATAAATTAGAGATGCCATCAATAAAAATAATAAGGTTTAAAGGATGTGAGATCAAAAAAGGAAAGAAAAACTCTACAAATACAGAACAAGGCTTGCTACACTGCCGTCACCACCATCAAAGAGGATCCTCAGAAGTCAAAAGGGAATTTTATTTGTTTTAAAGAACAGCACTTGCAATCAGGAAATCTGGGTCCTACTTACACCTGTTCTGGGGAACCCATGCTTGGCTTTGAGAAAGATATTTCAGGGCTCTGTGCTACAGCTTCTCTGTAAGGCCAGTCAAGATAATAACAGATCGACTTCACAGGCATCTTAAAAAGCTTAATTTACAGGTGCTGAGAAAACACTTTAAGGTTTTTTTATGTAGAAACTGTTACATGGAAGGAAAGACAAGAAGGAATTTAAAGATCTGGGGAAAACTTGAAAAAAAGATTCCACAACTCTCCTGGAGATCATAGGAAAAGAACAAATAACTTCCTTTTTAGGATTTTTTTCTAAAGAAAGCTTAAGCCTTCCCAGCCACATGGACAAGGAAGTTGCCCCTGCAAATAGTTTAAGAATCAGTGAGTAGCCGGTACTGGGGAGCCCTGGCTTTGCTGCATGCTTGCACAGCCTCACTCCCTGCTGGGCCTCAACCTTGCCACTGTATGCATGTGCCTATTCCCAGGGAGACAGCACCCTGCTGCTGGTCTCATGGGAAGAGAGGTGAGGAGAAATTGTGACTACTTGGATAGCTGTAAATTTGCCCAGACTCTTGCCAGCAGCAGTTCAGGCAAGAAAATGTAACTGTTGCTATAAGACTCTGGGGACCAACCATTTGGTCTCTCTGTTCTACCAGTCTACGTCTCCAGATATCTACCTGCTTTGGTTGTGTTTAAAATGGGATCGGTTTTCTAAAACTTTTGAGTATTGGAAAAGTAGATCCAGTGGAATAGCCCTTGATAGATTAAATCCATAAACTAGGTTAGAAAGAAAGAAAAAGAGACACGAAGTAAGAACACTAAAATTAGGAGAATTATAAAAACAAACCAAAATTTTCTGATCTGATACAACTTTCCCAAACCATTTTAGTTAGACATGAGTGACAAACATAAGATATCAAGGTGCCATGAGTCAGACCTACAGAATCAAATCTGCCCATTGATGTTGTTTTGGTAGCATCCATCATAGTCATAACTCTTGTCTGTAGTAAGACTTAATCCTAAAGAAAGAACACAAGAGATGAAACTGCCCAAACTTTTTTTACTGCTTAAGATTATACTCTGTTAAAAACCCCAAGCAGTGATATATTACCTATTCAAAAGGACTACCACAAGCATGTTCATCTATAGGACAGACAGAACTCAACGTGCATTTCAACACAAATATATTTATAGTTACTTGTTTATGGCATATGGTGCCTTCCACTGTATTCTGTGTATTTTTCTTATACTATCAAAGTTAACAGACAATGGAAAGGTATCTATCTTTTTCTTATCTTATCCTTCAAGCTTCACAAAGACAAAAAATCTGTCTTTTCAATACCATGCTGCAATTAGCCCAGAGGTCATGACACTGCAGTTAGCACAAAGGTCACAGTAGTGCAGCTACCCAGGGGGTTCCATGCTAAGAACTAAGCATGAACCCAAAGCACATTGGGCATATAGAAATATATAGTCTTTTTTTTTTTTTTTATGTCCGTATATATACATGTCAGGAGTAAATATTTAAGGAACAAACAACATGATAACATGAGAATGAAAAAAATAATGATAATAAGTGTACCAGTGATCAAAATATCTAATTGCCCAATAGACAAAATCGGTTTAACCTGGTAGCGAGCACTGTGGAGAGAAATTGAAGTCTTCCCCTTTATGTTTCATATATTTTAAGAAGCTGACCAAATTATTTGTTTACTTTAACCTGCCATCAGTTCTGTTGACAGTAAGTGCTAGAGCAAAACTTGTACTGGAACACAAACACCTTAAAAAATTCCAAGGTATCTCAACATGGCATTTCTTTTTGTTTCTTTTTATATCATTGTATGGATATACATCAAAAGGAGATGCATCTGGGTTCAAGTCAAAGACTGGGGAGAAGTGCCCTGACTGAACATTTTGCTGCAGGTACTTGTTACTTTAACACGTATTCTCATGAAGATTCATCATGGGACAGGATAATTCACTTACACTGACATTTTCAAAGAAGCCTTGGATGGACTTAGATAGCTAAATATTAATGCCAATATTTGCTACACATTGGAGAAAGTAGCCCAAAAATCTCAGCCCACAGGTTTGGCTCAGAAAGCAGATGGAGCTGAACTATTAACTGTAGTATCCAAAACACATGTACCATGAGAGGATTCTACTGAGTTCTATAACAATTACACTTAAGGAAAAAGAGGAAGCAAAGAGGCTGAAGAAGCCTGAAAGGAAAATGAATAAATAGAGATCAATGGAACAGGCCTGAAGGTTGCTAAAGAGGTTCTTTTAAGAGCCACGGATGATGGCCACAGTCTAGACCAAACACACACACACACAGAAAAGTCAAGATGAATCAGCACCATTAAAAGCTAAGTAATCACATCACATAACAGCGAGATACAGCAATAGTCTCTCTGTTTCTGCTCTGAGGTGAAATCACCTGGAATGTGACATTTGTTTCTGGGCATCTCCTCATCAGAATGATGGGAGAGAGTTCAGAGAAGAGCCACATAAACGATCAGGGTGGTGGAAAGACTGAGCTAATAGGAAAAGAAACGAAGAGCTACATCTGCATAGCTCAACGACATGCCAGTGACTAGCAGATGAAGGGAAAGGCATGAAAAAAAGCTGCTTTTAACTGAAAGGTGCAAATGCCAAAAAAAAGGGGGGAGGGGGGAAGAAGAGAGGGTAGCTAATAAAAAAGGGTGCATGGATAAAATCAAGAACAGTAACATAAAGCTGAAATTCCAGAGAGCAAATAGGGCAAGTCTGAAGAGTAGTCTCCTTACGGAATAAACTGTGTATATAAAACTGCCCTAGACAAAACACTAGACATGTGATGCACACACCATCCTTCACCGGCCCTGGGGACATGGGCTGAGCAGGTCTTGATTGTTTTTCCAGTTTGATGACTCCAAGGAACACAGTGTTTTTGTGGCCTAAAAAGCATCCGTAAAATATGGAAACCCATGAAACAGTCTTTGGCAGGTTAGATGATGATTAACCAGAAGACGACTAAATTCATATTCATTGGATAATCCTGTAAATTAGACAGACTTGTATATGAAGAAATGAGTAAAAGAATAAGGAGCAAGTTGAGGAAATGGCTCTTTTAGCATCAGATGGTACTATAAGGAACAGCCACACAGCAGAGTGGATAATCCATTGAATAAAAAGAGAGCAGCAACTACAGATCAGGCAAGAAGATGTGACAATGGAGTCAAGGAAATGACTGTAAGGATACATACTCTGGAACCAGGAGTTTCCAGCTAGTCTATGGGAAGTTTAAATGCTTGCATCACAAATCCAGAAATCTGACTGTGTGAAAAAGGAACTAGTCTGTCTCTACAAAGCATCCTAAGAAAGTCAACGGCAGACAGACAGAGAAAGCCTTGCACTGTTCCATACTACTGAACCATGGAAATAAGCCTGCAAAAGAAAAAAACAACACTTCCCTCACTTGAGTATTAAAACACTGCAAAAAGCTGCACACACAGGCAAAAAGTATCAGAGACACACGCAGTGGGTGGCAGTGGAGGGAACCCAGGGTCTGGACATGATGAGATAAAACACTACTGTCACTTTCCATCCATGCCTCCCCCCCAGCAACAAGGAGTACAGACAGGAAAACTTCCAGCTAAACCTGAAACGTAAAAGTTATTACATAAAGCAAACTAGATCCTGACTGATTTCAGCCTGCAATGGATAGTCTTCAGCAAAAAGCACAAACTCTGTCTTCACAAGATGTTACCAGAGAGAAAAATTAGGTTAGTGGTATATTCATTTGAGTGGCATGTGTTCTTTGTATTCTTTTGGAACCAAGGGGGAAAAAAAAAACCAAATTTATTTGGACCAGAAACACTTAACATTTAATTCCACTTTAGTCTTACATAAGAGGAGATAATTCAGATTTGGTACTGCTATGTAGCCCTGACAATGCAGCACCTTCCTCACACTGCTAAGTAGACCTGAGGTCTTATGAGTCTGTGGACTGTAGGATCTTTCTATGATGTGAAAGGAAAACACCTCAAGAAGTTTCAGGTGGTATTATGCAAACTTCATCTTTGCTTCTGAGCTATTCTTCATAGAATCACAGATAGAATGGTTAGGTTTAGAAAGGATCTTAAGATCATCTAACCCGCCTGCCATGGGCAGGGGCACCTCATACTTCTGCTAACTTTCCTCACTGGTTAAGTATGACACCCAAAAGACTCCTCCTTTGCTCCACCTGCAGAAGCACAACTTCATATTGAGCATTAAAATACATGTTTGGAGAAGTGTAGCTGTTTGTACCAGCAATGGTGCTTCCTGCACAAAATGCTAAACATAAAATGCAGTACTGATTACTGTGCAAATCATGCCCTGAGGCTGAAGGTCCAATGAAACAGTGATTTCAGAAGCATTATCAGATAAGGTATTCTTATTACTCACCAGGCCATGGCAAAAAAATTACTCCCCAATCCCTGTAAAAGTCTGTGATTTAAAGAAACATTGGTTGTCTCCTCTCATTGCCCAACTCTACAAACAGCTGTGCTGGCATGAGTAGAGAAGTTGTGCAATGTGTTGGCAAATCTGAGTAGCCAAAGAGGGAAATTTGCTCAATTGGTTTGGTCCCTGAAGCCCACGTATTGACAAACCACAGCCTGTGCCCCTTATTAGTTTTCTTCAGCTCCCTGCTAACTAATGGTATGTACCTGTCCACCTGCAGGGCCAAATATAGCTTCTTTCAGAAGCACAGAAAGGAATCCCTGCTGAGCCTGACAGAAGACAAGCCCACTGTGTGTCTGCCTGGTACTGTGGAGTCCTGTGAAAAAGCTGGCTTGAGGCTGTGTATTTATTTTCCAGCTGATGCACACTGATAACTTGACCTCTACACTTACTAGATCGTGTAATATTTCATTGCTTACCTCAGCTTATACAGGCCCCGTGTCCCTAAAACCTCATGTATGTCACAGAGGACCTTCCAAGCAGCTGACGGACAAAACACTTTTGACAGCCATTCTGGCTAGGATAACACTTAAACATGAGGAGGAAATACAATGCTGCTCACTCCCCCAAGTGCAAGCCAATTTTAAAGTTATACTGTAAATCCTTATAGATAGGATTCTTTAATTACCTTCAGCCTGTCCAAACCAGCACTCCTAGCCCTATGGGTACTGCTGATAGGAGTCACAGCTGATAGCTCTTCTAAACACCAAGCACAGCACTGCAGTCACTAGTGACTCAAACTGCCTAAAATGGTGTGATTTTTATCACTTTGACAATACTTATTACAACTATCTTTAAGCATAAAGGGATTTTTAACAGTTGCTAATATTTACAAAAGAACGTTATCGAAAAGTTTGATGGGTGTATGTAGATTGGTCTTTAAAATCACATAAAAAGAACAGTCTGACTTTGCCTCATTCCAACATTAAAAATGTCTCTCATCTCGCAGGAACAAGCTTGGCCCTCCTTTCCTCAGTCTACATAGCCTCATACTCAGCTCACTCTCCCGTTCTTCCTTTTCCCCAAAGCTTGAAGTAACAGGGCTCTCCCCCCAGTATAAAAATCTTTTGACTTCCCCTAAGGAAGGGTACACAAATGTGGTAACCAGTGAGACAAGGTACGCAAGAGAATCAATGACTAAGTGTATCAGGCTAATTCAGATGTCAAAACCCCCAAATAAACCCTATAAAGCCTCTCAAAGGTCAAAAACCATCTCACAGATTGCGAAGTCAATGAGACTGACTTGGAAGTTGGTGTCATCTAGAGAATGCTAATATATTAAATCCCATGGCAGAAAAAAAACACTATGTATATAAGCTTGCTGTGTATACGAACTGAAGTTTTTAAACCATCCCCCACAGAGATAATCATAGTAGGATCCACAACGAGATCTTGTTACAGTTCCCCAACAAATACTAACGTAAACAACATCATGCTTCTATATTCAGAAAGCACCTACATCTCTGACAAGTCTAAGATTTCTAAGACCACAGCAACAAAAGATAGTTAGACGCAAGTAGGTCTTAATTTCCAAATACAGGTATCTCAGCATCCAAGGGTGCACTAGGAATTTTTTCTGGCTCATAAAGTATGAGGTACTAGACTACCTAATGTCTAACTTATGTCTGATTCAGCTCCTGCTAGAATAAGAGGTGCTGGTGGATCCAAATGGGAGGCTAGGACTTTTCAAGAAACTCTCCAGCCATTATGCCTGCCTGGCTATGATACATACGATGCTTCTTCAGTCAGAAGCAATGAGCATGGCTCCAAACAATGCAAACTGTGGTGCTTTTAGTAGAGATCTGCACACCCTCCCCTGTGTATGTGACCTTCTGTATACTGTTGGCATAGGTGCACCTACTGCTGGTGCAACAGATGTTAAAGCAGGAAAACCTGACTCCCAGAGCAGAGGGATTAATGGGGCATTAACATTAAGGCCCCAGTCATGGCCATTAAATGCTAACAGCTTTAAGCAAGTTATCCTAAACACAAGCTTGTTGTGTGAGCCACTAGAACTTAGCTATAGAACATCTGGGGCCAAAACTTGCCCCAGGTTATGCATGAAGTCATCCTGGTGATGCCAATGGAAACCCATGTGCAACCCATGTGCCTCTTGGCAAATATA
The DNA here is from genome assembly GCA_002631895.1 of Agapornis roseicollis. NCBI lineage: Eukaryota > Metazoa > Chordata > Aves > Psittaciformes > Psittacidae > Agapornis > Agapornis roseicollis. The sequence continues at coordinate 82,801 of NDXB01003190.1, forward strand.
TTAGAAAAGCAACCACTTCTGAAAAGGGCTATTTTAAAGCAGAATGTAACAGGTTAGCTTTTACTGAATAGTTCTTTTACTATTTACAGTTGCAAAAATTAAGCATGTCACAGATGCCCAGACTCATCAGCTGGACTCCCATTTACATTCTTTACTAACATTACCTTAAAATCAGTTAAAGAAAAGCTTGGTTGAAAAGCTTAGTATGTTGAATTAATGTTCTGTTAAATCTGGCAGATTTTGTCCATGGTTTTTTACTGAACCTTGTTGTAATTCTCCTTTTGACACAGTTCTGATGCACCTTTTCCCACCCAAAGTGTATTTCAAGGTCCAGAGCTGGGTTTTGACTGTGTGGAGTGTATTTTCACCTCCTCTTCACCTCCCAGAGCAGTATTTCGGGACCCATCATAAGACATGCCATTAAACCTAAAGCATGCACATGGCTCCTCTCACATTGCAGCTAAAAGATCTGTTAAGACTTCAAATCTGCTGGGCAGCAGCAGGTAAACACAGCTTTTGTTTTAGCAGCTCAGTTACAGCTAAGTGAGCATCTGCCTTGGCTGTACACAATAAACTTTCTATTTCAGAGGAGTGTAATTGTCATTGCATCTCATTGTCCTCTGAAACTTGGAGGTTTCAGCTTGGGGGTCCGCTGCAGTCCTTAGAACATTAAAATCCCCACATCTTTCACTGCTTATTATCATATGCAATATTTGGCATCTGTGTAAAATGAAAGGGAACTATCTCACTACCTAACGCCTCAAATGGCCCACTTGGCACAGGATTCATACACAAGAGGCAAAGCCGTAGAAAATCAGTATTGTTACATGGTTATGGTACTTGTTACATGCAATATACTAAACAAAACTGCTGCCACCTTAAAATTCTCCTATTCCTGTTGACAGGTTAGGGGGCTCTAGAGAAGCGTCTGATCACACTCTATTTCTCAGATCTAATGAAGCTTTCTGTGCAGTGGGAGCTGCCTTGGCTCCATTTGCCACTTCTTTTACGAGAATTTCACTTGTGGAAGTTATGGCCTGGCCACTTACATCCAGCCCCTTGTTTAGCCCCCCAAAAGACTTTCATATCGCCATTTCTCCAGAGAACACATTCATACTTTCATGTCTCCATGAATGGTGTAGATAAAACTGAAAGCAAATCTGTGGTGAAATTCAAGACAGGAAAGCAGCAGGTATGTGTTCAGAACAGAGTTTCCACAGTGTGAACACTGTGAAGGAATCAGCACCTGATGCAAAATCTTAGAATGGGCAAGTTGAGGCAACTTCATCTATGTAAAGTTATCTATAGCATGTAGGGAACACATACATAGACACGTATATGCTTTTGGGAAAAAATGCCAAGCTCTTGGTACATGCTGACATCGTGCAGTACATGCATTAGTGTTTAATGAAGTGTTTGGGGCCCATGATAACTTTGATTTGTAGGGCTTTAAGTCATGCAGCTCATGCTAACACTACTGTATGCTGCTATGAATACAGAGAGGAATTTTTAAGACCAGCTCAGTGTGTTACAACTCTCATTTTTATTTCAATGTAAATTGTGTGTTTAATCTCTTTTGAAAGTTTCAAATATCCTATCCACCTCTTCTGGGTAAAGTCCCATGAAAAGATGCAGTGTAAATTATACCTACTCATTCCACTGCATTCCTCCCTGTTCCACACTTTTCTTTCTGCCTGTCCCTTTATCTGCCTTTTTTTGGCCTCCTTACTCCTAGTCATTCCCTTAGACTGCCACTTGTTTTCCACTTTCAGGTATGTGTTTTGTAATACCGTCTAATACACACATGTTTCTTGTTGTTCCTATTTACTTCACTTGGCACTGTCAATGTCCTGTGACACCACAGTACCTGGGCTGTAATTTGTGTGTTTACCTTTATCTTGCATATGTTATGATAAACTCTCCCCACCTCACACCCTCACCTCCCGTTAACTCTGATTTCCTATCATTTTCAGTTCCTACCACTCCAGGAAAGGCAGTAGGGGGAATGAAGTGCATGCGGAGGCAGTGCTGGCTGTCACAGACTGACTGACAATGAGCATGGTGCCTGCAAGTGCTGAGATGCTGCGGTTTGTGAAGTGAGACCTTGGTGCCTGGTACACACTCCTTGATTGAACACACATTTTGAGTGCAGATGCTGATCACAGTTAGCCTGGTGTCTCCCTGCATTCTCCTCACTTATTTCTCCCAAGCTGTCAGACTGGCAAGGCTCAGGAGAAATCACAGGTTTCCTAATTGCATTTGTGCCTGCACAGAGACAAAATTTAAATAGAGGCTGGTCAGATCTGTATGGACGATGGAGAATGTTTTGCTCCATTCTGTGCTAGTGTGGGCTCTTTGATTTGTGCCTGGCAGCCTTCTTGTTCCTGAGGACAGAAAGATAAACTGTGTCTTTGCATGGATGGGAAGACAACAAAGCAAAAGGAGAGAAAAGGAAATTCATTACATTTATCTGTGCAAACATTTTCTCAAATGATTCCTGCAATTTCATGTACCAAATCCCCTCCATGGGCGCATCTATCTTGGACGGCTGTATCTTGGATTTATGGAAAATCTTTATCAACACAATCTGACTGAAGCCCTTTACTGGTGCTGACTGGTCTGTTTAGACTCTTCTGACTGCTCCTTGCCCAGAGACAAGGCATCATGCATTGTTTTCAATGGCTATTTAAGCATCAAGTTGTCTTTGGCAGCTAGGCAATCCAGAGAAAACACACAGCATCAGCTGGTCTGGACTGTAAGTCCAATACTCAAAGGTTAAGTTTGCCTTTGACTGCACAGGATAGACTCATCTTTTAACAGTCAAACCAAACACAAAAGTTGACTCTACCAAGATGGCCTGGCAACTCTTGGGAATCCCAGTGCCTTTTTATGATCTGAGAGAAAGCAGGAGCCATTTACAGTCCTTCTCCAAGGGTATGGGTGGCTCTATGGGCAGCCTTAGTTTACTTAGCTCAGTGGCTCATGCTTACTGAAATAACAACAAGTCGCTTTCTTCTTTTTATTGCAAAGTCTCATGGGAAGCTTACTTTGCATACAGTGACTCAGAAAGCTTCCTGCTAAGCTGCACGTACTGTATGTCTGTCTGGAACAAGTCAGAGTGATTTGTCCTCTTGTTTACAGCAGCCTATTTATAATAGTACAGAGATGACCCACAGATACACCAAATCTATCCTCCAAACACCCAAAAAGAGGCTTTTCACACTCATCACAAAGCCACAAATACTGTAGCTCCCTGAACTCCTCCTTCCTGTGAAGTTGATCTCCAAGGGCAACAGGGAGCAGAGCAGGTTAGAGCAGGGTTTGATAAAATACACCTGCAAGAACACTTGTTATGTCATAATCACAGCAAGAATCCACCTGCCCCAAGATGATACGAGGCCCAAAAGATGGAGGACAAGGGTCCTTGAACACCTTAGAATTACAGTATCCACATGTTACTATTTCCTCCAGAAACAAGGTGTTTGCAAAGGATAGTACCCTGAGGGATGCAGACAGATGATCTGCATCTTTCAGGGTTTTTCAATGCTCAAAACTGCTAAAATGAAATCTATAAAGCCACAACCTTTCTCAGTCAATTTCATTTCTTAATAATACATGTTTCAGAAAGCACTGTATGTCATGTATGTAGAAGAGGTAGGCATGCAATGAATCATGTATGTGTATTGTAAATTAATTTTTCACAGGAGTAATTTTAAGTGTCCTGCATTAGCATCTCCTCCTGGCTAATGTTTCCTCACAAGAATTAGATTCACAGTTCTTCAATCTGCTTCTTCCTAGACAAGGAAACAGATTTATTTCAGATATAATGTTTCTGCTTAGAACTGCAGAAGCCTGAGGTCCAGCCTATTGAAAACACTGTCTTTACATTCACGTGCAATTTCTGTTTTGCATTAGAAGAAGGGCAGCATCAATGCTCTGGAAAAGAGAGCAGGTTTCTTAATCAGAAATGTCATGCTTATTTTTGACCCTGTTACCAGACTGAAATTGGTGACTGTATGAATACCTTTCATATATTTCATAAATAAATATATATGTCTTCAGAGATATGTGCATACCGGTCTTCTACAAAGTTATACATATTCACTGATGCATGCATATGTTTAAACAACTATTTAATTTTTACATATATCTATTTACAGGCATGTTTGTATACACTTACACGTATATACATACACTCGCATACATAACTTGCAAGCATTTTACATTCATCAAATGTTTCCTGAGCTTTATGCTGTCTTCCGTGATAGCTGAAGTATCTGGCTGAAGATGAAGGGCTCAATTACCCCTATATTTACAGAAAAGACACCCCGTATGCCTAAAGCTTACGTGAAGTGTTTTTCTGTAATATATGTATTGTTAAAGAACACAAAACCTTCACCCCACATCCTTTTATTTGGGCTGAGCAGCACCAGTTGGACAGGAAGATTAACAACATCCCCAGTTCATGTCAACAAAACTAACTCATAAGCCTGTGATTTCTACCACAGCAGTCTCCATAAACGGAGCTACAGCAGATACTGATTCTTCTTCTTTGCTTACAAGCTTTTCCACAGTGCAACTTCTAGTATCCCAAGCTTCTTAACACTTAAAAAGAGAACAATCTCTTCCCCTAAATGTGGAATATCTGATCATAAACTAATGTGGTCCAAAGTTCTTCAATGGTAATTTTGATTCATGAATCACTGACAAATTCCAGGTGTGAATTTTGGAATTTATGACAAGAAGTAAGGGAATTCTGTATCTAAGCAATACAATTCCTTCCAGTTTCAAATACAATATGCAGAACAGGGTTAGAAGCAGCTTATAAGGTCCTGAGATACCAGCAATACTATGTAAAGCATCACTATGTACAGAAAAGCCATATATGCAATTCTCAAATTATTCTGAAATATGCTTACAGCTATTCCCTATCACTGAAGTTGGATTGGTAGAGTTGACTGAACGATTGATTCAGAAAGCAAACATTTACCCTTTCAAATTTGGTACCCAAGTCTTAATGTTTCCAAGTGATGTCATTGTTTAATGGCATGTGCTGAACAGCCTGGATGAATGGTATACATCCCTTTGGCAATATACGAAAGATTCATTTTTCTACCATGTGTTATTTATACTGTGTGTCTGGTCATCTAAGTCATATGCTTCCTGTTTTTAACCAAATGACAAACTTTTCAAGCAGGAGGATAGATTACAAATGATGCATAAGTACTTATAACCATGACAGTCTTCACCTGAACATTTCTGAAGTGCTCATTGGGAAAGAAATATGGCAAAATAAAACAGAATCAGGGCAAATATTCACAGGCACCGTTTTGTGATGTTTTGCCAGGTGTAAGATTAACTAATCAAAATACAAATAGGTGAAATGAGGAACCTTAGTATTTTTGCAAATAGTTTTCTCTACAAAGAATTGCTTGTCATGAATTAGAGAGTGATATAAAGTGAGATTAAGGCTTTCCGACATTTATGTGGGAAGATTTACATTACTGACTTATCACAAACTCTTTTACTTTCGAGGAAAACGATCCTCCCAAACTTTAAAGATGTCACACCAGTTGTCAAACATTCTCTAGCCATATCACAGCAATGAGAACAGAAACCTTCCTACTAATTACTCCATTTTGCCTGTGGCTGCATTTTGTTATTTCCTGGCAATCCCTCTTCAGGTCTCCGAGCCTTCTCCATCCAGAAAGACTGGAGAGAAGTGAAGGTAACAAATATGACTATTAGTTGAGAGCAAAATACAGCTCTGTCTTCCCAGAGAAAAGATTTCTACAGCAGCACTTGATGGTAGTTGCAGCAGGGTAGCACATCTAGAGCTGCCGGGAGTTGGGATGATTGTCCTTAGCCATGGAAGAAGATGCCTTTGGGCTCAGTTGTGCTACAGTCCCCTAAAATTCCCAGAAAACGGCTTAGTAAGGGGTGCCTGTCACAGGGAGCAACACAGGAGGGGTGGGCAGTGCCAGATGGAGCCCAGTACCATGGACAGAGCCTCCAGGGTCTGCCACGAGGACCACCACCACTTCCCTCATAAATGTGAACTTGTTTTTTCTTAGTCATATAGACCATCAGACCCTTTTCTTGTACCCACTAACGTGCTGACTGTCATTCTTGACAGCTACTATCTTAGCCACTGTGGCTTGCAAAGAAAATAATAGGATAAAAATGTAGATAAACTCCAAGCTGCCAACAGTGATTTCTTCTGTTTGTGAGAGGTGCTGAGATCATACACCACTGACATCAATGGAAGCTTGTGTGTACCTCAATATCCATCAGATTCCAACACTTGGTTGTGTGATTAATGCATTAATGAGTCACAAAACTAACTTCCTTTGCACAATCCTTTGACAGTTACACTTTAGATGAGGAGGAGAGCTGGGCCTCACCATGCATCATATCATCATCCTTTTATGATGGAAGAGTATTTTGTACAAACAAATCTACACTCCACTGCTCTCAAATTAGGTCTCACTCCATAGACTGCATTCCCAACATTTATTTCTTTTCTAGATATTTATGCAAATCATAGAGCTGTAGCATTAGTTCATGGCAAGACCTTAAAAATATTTTGTCTCATTAAATCCTTGTAGTTTACTGAAGTGCTAGTATTCCTATCTTACAGGACTAGAAACAAAGGCTTAGAGATGTTAAGTTACTTGCCAGAGTCACAGAAGAAAATAATAAGCAGAAATCTGAAAGTCAGACTTGAGAATTCCAAATCAGTAATTTAACTCTTGGAATAGTCATGCTGTGCACTACAGCATTAAGCTGAACAAGACCCTTTTCCTCCTGCCCTCCCACATAATTAAATCAGATCTTGACTCTTCACCACTTTTCATTAGGTTTTGTCCTGTGCTTTTACTTACAAAATATTTTCGTTTGAATACTTTCATCTCTTCCAGCCACTTCCACTATTCCTGTGTCCTCCCCCCTGCCCGCCCTTTTGCTACCTATTCTTTTACCCTCTTCCCTTTTTTCCCCAGATCCTAGTTCCCACCTTGTTCTCAAATTCAACCTTTGCCATCCTTTTAGGCCCTTATAATCTTTGCTTTCATTTTCCCTTGTTCTCCTCTAACATCCTCTGCTACCATTCTCAGAAGGACTGATAATATTCAGAGAAGTAATTTTTGATGCTCATATGCTTTTCTAAAAGAAAAACCCCAAGAACAGTAACCTCTTGACTCCTACATGTCAAAAGGGGTGTGTGTGTGGGGGTGTGTGAAGAAATTATGAGTTTCAGGTAAACTTCCCTTTGTATCCTGCAATATATATTTTCGGAGTGAAATTCATGATATAAAGCACATGGCTTTGAAACTCAGTTATTTGAAACTGCTTTTCCTTCTGTGTCCACTTGTTTCAACTGAGATCAGTAGAGGCAACTTAACTAGAAGTCCCAAGTGTCAGGCAAACCGCTTGCATGGGAGTTTTAAACTTTCAACCCATTGCTTCACTGAATTGCTTAAAATTCCATGCAACACGCAAAGCTTGAGTCTAGTTTCTCTGCATGCAGCATGGTCTATAATTTGTTATGGCAATATTTACTGTGGATGCATACTTCTTTCTACTGCATTATGTATTTCTGATTTTCATTCTGGATGCTCAGAGAGCGCTAGTTTTTCATAAACCTGAACTCCTTGCCTACAACAAGACTCATAGACCAGTTACGAGCATGGTTGTTCCTCAACCATATCATCTTTCCTCTTTTCTCTGCCAGTATGTTCCACTGCACCATTCAGTCTTCAAGAGGTCTCAAGATGGTGTGTTTTCCCTTCAGCTCTACTGCCTTCTGCTCAGTGACACAGGCTGAGATCACTCAAACTCTATAACTGGGCAACCTTGTACACCAGCAGCAGTAGTAGACTGAGAACATCTCAGTCAAGTGTTATAAAAAGTAAAATTCATCTGGCAGCCACAAAATTCATTACACCCCTAGCAAAGGCCTTATACAAAATGACGTTCCCTTGGTGCAAGAACCCTGTCTTTCGGTATTTCTTTACAACTTCAAGTTCAGTCCCAGAGCCAAATTGATGGCAAGTGTGAAGTCAGCTGAAGGCACTTTTCCTGATGGAGACAAATAGTGAATGCTAGCTACTTTCAATACCCTGTTCGCTGTGCTCTGGCATTTGGAGACATCCTGAAGCATGGATTTTTTGGTTTCCATTGTTTGTATGTTCTGCCCCAATGCCATTTCAGTGTACATTTTAATGAGTGAATTTATTATATAGCTCACTGCACAAAATTTCAGTTACATAATTAAAAACTCCCTAGTACTGATGTTTGGATCAGATATTTCCTGCATGAATTTTGAATCCACTGTTGGCTATTGAGTAGCTTTCCTTCATTTATTTTTTGTCGTTGTTGTTCTTGATCTCACATGGGAATAAAGATTAATAAGGGTCTGCAAAGTACTACTACCTTTTCTTTTTTTCCCCTCCCCTGTATCCCAGACTACAGACCTCTCCTAAACCCAGTGAGACAAGATAAGCCTTTTCTGCCTGGCAGCATTTCAGAGACATTAAGCGTAAGAGAGAAGGTAAGTAATTCACCATGCCTCCCCATTTCTGTAATGGGGGAGGACATCTTGATACATTTACAATACTCCTCTGGGGATATTTCATCAGTTATACCTAACTCTAATGGACAAGAATTGATTTGAACTTTCTACTTAGCACAGAGCTGTAAACAGCTTCACTCCAGGTTGAAGCAATGAACTGGTGTTTTGTAAAACAGAGGAATTTTGGAAACTTCTGCATTGGTCTATTAAGTATGCTAGCAGCTGTACAATACAGGGGTAAAATAACCTCTCTTTTCAATTTTAATAACACAGAGAGCAATTATTAACCTTGATAGTACATTTGTTTTCATTCAAACATCTCTCCTCCATTTTTGTCGGGGTTGGCATTTTTTAGCTATTTAATTTCCTTTTAGCCAAGATTTGTCAAATCAGGATACAGTTTCAGAAGGTATCTTTAGTACTCAATTTCAGATACCTATTTTTGTAGTTCTCGGAGCAAAAAGTCCAAGAACTGCTTGTCCTGCTGTAGCCATTAGATAGTAATTGCTAATGTCTAAAGTCCATAAAAAATAGCATCCAAGGCTCTTGGGGTATTCCCCCCACCATCAAATTTTCTATTGGTTGGTACCTTAGGCTGTTTTATTCCTGGGCATGAAAGCAAAATTCCATCATTTTTGAAAATTTGGCATATACAGCATTGTATCTTTGCCAAGGTTTGTAAAGTGAAAATACAGAGTTCTTTGTAGCTCTGCTAGGGAGTAACTAAGCAGCTCCTGTTATCATATGCTGTATTTTTTAATGCCTGTTGCATTAGAGATTATTTAGAAAGGCTGTAACTGAGGAAAATGATCACATCAGTAATCCATATTTTAAGATTCCTATTTCCAACATACTGATCATTATGGTGAGCTATGAAAACACTTTCGTAAAGTGTTAAACAATTCTTTACAGACAATACGAATAGTCACAGAAAATAGATAGCAAAGGGAATATTTTTTATATTAATGCTAAGGTTACAGATCAGGCAAGCATAGTCAAGAAAAGCTGTAACAACAACTTTCCCAGTTCAGCCTTTTGCTCCTCTGAAAAGCAGATGTCATTCCAGAAGACTTTGTTTCCACACTGTTGTCTTGTGTTGAGGACAGAAAGAATTGTCTTTTTTTGGTTGGATCATAATCTGGGACTGGTGATGAAACAAGATACTGACCTTGAAAGCTTTGCTACTAGGCCACAGAAGTGCCTCTAACACAGGCAGGGCAGAAGATGTCATGTTTTAAAATTAAGCAGCTCTAGCTGCCACCACCATCTGACAATTTGAACGGGATCCCAACCCAATTTCAGTTGGTATGAACACCAAGAGCCTAATCCTCACAGGTCTTTCTTGTTTTGGCAGTCTTACTGATATCAGTGACACCATCCCTCTGAGCAGGATCAGGCCTTTTGTTTCCAATTTTTCACAAGAGATAACTAAAGATCTACTGAACCAAAATGGCAAAAGGCAAGATGGCCACCTGACTAATGTAACTTTAATACTGTGACTGACTGGGACAAATAATGAAAAACAGCCTTCAGATAGTTGAAAAACATGGTACTGGATGTGCAGCTTCCATACTTACGGTATTTTAAGAGAGAAATGCTGCTAATTTCCTGCTGGTCCCCTGTTTAAGCAGAGTTTCTGGCATGCATCCAGCACCTATTTAAGGAGTTAGTAGGAAATACTAGGTGCAAGTCTAAATTTTACTCTGCTTTGTACCAGTGCCACAAATATAGCAATAGGGAAATTGGACTACTGCCATTAACAAGCTGTATTCTCTTCTGCAGTTTGTAAATAACTGATTAAATGGTGTATTTCTATATTATAAGGGTCAGGTGAACCAATGTTGAATGCCAATATGTTTCTACTTATTACTTTGGTGCTTTTGTTCTCTTTTATTTTTTTTTTATATAGTTCAGTTTAACTTGATTTTATAACAAGAGGCACAGCTGTGTTTTAAGTATTTTCTGGATGCATTTCTTGACCCAATACCTCAATTTAGCATCTTTCTTGAGACAAATCTGCAATTTGGGAATGGCAGAAGATGAAGAGAGAAAGAGGTGCTAGCACAAAAGATTTCATCTGAGCACTTCACATTCCAGCACATTTCAGGGAGAAACTGCTAAAAGGAACTGGCTCTTCTATTACAGTCTTTATCATGAAACCACAGACTGGACTGAATTTTTCACTTCTGTAGTGATAACATTTGCCCATCATGTCTATCCTCATGGATATCCTAGGAAATGGAACCTGGATGCAATATACAATGCTAGCTGCCAATTACCACTTCACAGACCACTACCTGGCTGGTAGCAAGCAGCAGCAGAACCTCCTGGCATTTGGAGCTTCAAAAGATACCCTTCTGCAGATGACACCTGGGACCAGAGGGATGGCCTGGTCAGGAGATGAGGCTCTAGGTATTGAAGCACTCAGAGGTGAACAGACTCTTCCAAGCAAGTGGAAAGAGCCAGTGAAGACTAATCAGCCTATAAAAACTGTTTATCATTTTAACTACAGTGGTAAACAATTTAACAACTAATGAAATAAAGTCTGCTAAGTTCATTCATAAGAGGACCACTTGGCCTTTCAAAGTAATGGAGCAACCTTAGAATCTCGTTTCTGCTGCTAATTTTAAGAACAGATTGCATTCTTTGATAGAAGCACCAACACCACCTCAGTTCCCTGAATGCTCTAGGATTCATATGCAATGTGATCCCAGATGACATGTCCTAATTTATATTTATAATTATATTTATATTTATTTTTTTCTCTGTGAAATTGGTCTAAAAAGGATCTTAACTACCCAGAAATCATACAAGTCTCCTCCAATATATGCAATGATGATAAGCAAAAATAAATTCTTTGTAATATCACAGTATTCCTATCCTTAAATCCTTCCTTTCCCCATTCACCTTCTTGCTTCCCTTCTTGTGCTTTGCAATACCATGATACCAAGTCTCCATGACTCCTCAGGTAAGCCTAAGAAGCCTCTGTGAACTTTTTGACACCTGAATTTTACAGTCTTCCTTAAATTACCTCCTCCCCCACTTACTCCTTCTTCTCTTTAAGCCAAAATAAAACAGGCTACAATCATGTGTCTGTTCTGGTATTCAGCAGCATCAGAAGTGTTTCCAAAGCAATTCCTAAACACTGCAGTATTGCCTAGGTCAAAGAGCAGATCTTTAAAGGTATGTTGCAAATGAAAATGCTCTCCATAATAAACGCTATTCACAATGCAGTAGAAACATTTGACTTCTTCCTTCAAGCCACTCACTAATGAAAATATTAATATTTCTAATTTACCAAAATAAATAAGCATAGGTGCAACATCTAGTTTCTAGCAATATTCTCATTCTTACTAAATCATATTAACATTCTGAAATGCAGTGTGATGAATTTATTTTCATAAAAACAAACAAGACAATGGATCCAGCAAGACAAGATGCCAAGATCTTTATATACAACATCCTTAGAAACCTATCTCTTCCCATTCTATTTGAGAAATAAATTCTGCTTTTAAATGGCTTAATTCAAGGTGCTATAAACCTTGGAACTGAAACTAAGTGATTAGACTTTCAAATAATTCTTAGATACAAACCAATCTTACACATGGTTCCTAATCATGGACTCCAATATAATATTGATAAAGGAACGTATAATTTTTATTGCTCACCTCTCCAAAACTTTCCCCAAGCAGCAGCCCACACATCTGATACTGGTATTTTTCACTTGTGATTCTGGATACATGCAACAATTGTCTGGGAAATATTGCAAGGTCCCTTTACACAGGGTGAATTGGGTAAAGACTCAAAATAACTGGTGCCAATCCTTTATCCATCTGGTTTATGACTGTTCCAGATGGAAGGAAGCTATTAGAACACCACTCTTAACTCCCAGCAAAGGCAGAATATAGTATCCAAATTAATGATTTACCATATGAGCGACCCAAGCTTCATCGGAAGGCCAAGAAAGTATTTGGCCCACTCAAAAATTTTCAGATGCATCTCAATACGGAAAAGACCAGACTAACGGCTCCTGAAGTCTAGTAGTAAGAGGAGCTACAACAGCTTGACAATGCCTGACAAAAGCAGGACAGAAGTCAGCCTTTCCACTCTTAGGCAAGATAAAACAGCATCTTCTGCCCAGGACATATTTTAGGACACCTGTGCTTTCCTACAGCAGTTTCCAATTCAGTAATGCAGGTGCAGCCTTTGACATCCAGCTTTGCTTACAATGAGACAAGTTACCAAAATTAATTACTTACTCTTCAACAGTGTTTAAATGCTGAACCATAACGATGTGCAACTAGTGCAGACAATGACTCAGCGAAGAAGTGAGGGAGGCAGTAGCTGGGGGGTGACCAGTGACCCCCAGGTTGCTGGGGCAACTGAATGGCAGGGCAGGGCTCAGCACACAAAGGGCTGGGTGTACAAGAGGAACCCAAAGCTTCGAGTGACACCTAAAGGCAGCTGGGATAATAGAGACCTTTAAAGAGGTCTTTGAAAGTGGAATGTGGAGCGGTGATAGCAGGGGGACAGGAAAGGCATCGCTGAGGATTTTTCTGTTCGTTAAGGGAAGTAAAATACAGCCCTTGCTCATTATGGAGGCAGGCAGCTTCGCCAAGCTGATACATCTCATCAGCCTATTAATAAAGCTCTGCTCGAATCTAGTTTCACAAGGCAACCCATCGGAGTCTGTGCTTCCAATGCATGGTACAGACACAGGGCCATGGAAAATCTCACCCTCCGGGGAGACCTGAGTGAGGCAGTCTTTTTCATTAATACCAAGTCTGCACAATGAATCAACAACAGATTCAATAAGGCCAGGAAGAGCAAAAATAGAGCTTCTGACCAAATAAAAGACATGTAATGAGATCAGAGTGAATTTAATGGGAACCTCTATTCCACTGAATAGGCAAGGTCCCAGACATCCTCCTTCCTGGGTCTCAGGACTAAGCCAATAGACTTCGAGTGGCATCATTAAGTTCAAAATCAGAAGAACTGTAATTGAAATAAAAGTCTTATTTTTGGCTTGTTGATCAAAATGGAGCTCAGATGTGCCTGAGGGCATGATTTTCATCAGGACCTCAATGCAATCCTTGATTTCCCAAGCACTGCACCTGCAATGAATCATGGGCTCAACTAGTAGCATATTAATACCCAGGTACCTGGTGTGCAGGTGGAAATAGAAAATGCAATATTTAAATGCTTTAAAAGCACCTGCCATTTATAATGATCACAATTCTTTCCAGGCACAAAATTGCATCTTAACACACATATGCCATTAGTGAAAACCATGCCCGATGATTTTGAAATATTGTATTGAATATACTATTGAAGTAGTATATTCACATTTGTGCCAACATCCTGATAGATTTCCCCTCCCTCCAATAATCAGTCTAAAAGACCCTCTTCCTGACTAAGGAGATTAGTAAAGTAGAATCTCCATATCAGCATCACAGCAGATTCATTAACCTAGTAGGAGAGTATCACAAAGCACACACAACCAAGAGCCAAGCAATGATCCCACACTGCAACATGTAGCCAAAGATCACTAGTTAAATCCACTAAAACCAGCATGGGTGCCTTCTTTAACATGTAATACAGCAGGTGATGGAGAACTGAAAGAAATGTGAAATCTTGTTCTCATGGGTGAAGGGACAGCCTGTCATCTGTCCAATTTTCCCCACACATGAATAGGTAATAAATACAAATTAGCATCCATTGTCCTAATGTCTTGAAGCTTGGCCTGTAAGCTAGTGTCACACACAGATTCAGCAAATCCTGTGGGATACTTTGGTATCGAGAAGACAATTTGGGGGGGGGGGGGGGGTTTGTGCCCGGGGGCAGAAAAAGGAAAAAAAAAATG
>NDXB01003193.1:0-61604 GCA_002631895.1 Agapornis roseicollis
ACCGCACAGTCTGGCCTCTTTTCCATTTGGTCTCCATCTCTGCTTTTGTATGTTTTGAGAACAGTATTTCTTTACCATTCCTGAACCAGCTGTACAGATTCAGGAACTGGGAAAGCATCCAAATGTGTCAGGTTGGACCTCCTACATGAGCACACAGTCTCCACCCTCTGTAACTCCTTCTCACAGCCCCCACTCAGTTACTGTGACTCCTGCATCCACCAGTCCCACTTCCCAGGACCCTACAGTCCCATCAGCCCCAGAATTTGCTCTTAAACCCAGTAGCTGCTACAAATCATAGAACCCAGCTTGGTTTGTGTTGGAAGGGACCTTAAAGCTCCTCCAGCTCCAACCCCTGCCACAGGCAGGGACCCCTTCCACTGGAGCAGCTTGCTCCAAGCCCCTGTGTCCAACCTGGCCTTGAGCACTGCCAGGGATGGGGCAGCCACAGCTCCTCTGGGCCATCACCCTGGGCCAGCGCCTCAGCACCCTCACAGGGAACAGCTTCTGCCTTATCTCCAACCTGAACTTCCCCTGTTTCAGTTTGAACCCATCACCCTTTGTCCTATCACTGCAGTCTCTGATAAAGAGCCCCTCTTCAGCATCCTTGTAACCCCCTTCAGACACTGGAAGCTGCTGTGAGGTCTCCAAGCAACTTCTCTTCTCCAGGCTGAACAGCCCCAATGTTCTCAGCCTGTCTCCATACAGGAGCTGCTCATCGTTGTGGCCTCCTCTGGACCTGCTCCAACAGCTCCATGTCCCTGAGATCACAGCCTGGTTCTGGGAGGGAGGTCCACGGGAAGCAGGGGGCACAAGGGCATGGGGAGCTGCCGATGCTGCATGGTGCGATGCAGGGCATCACTCAGCATGTGTCTGTGCAGGTCCTTGACTGGTTACATGCCTGCATTAGACTCACAGACTCTTTCCATATCATCGCCTCTCCTCCACATGAGCATGGTGCCAGAAGAGCCCACTTCAATTAATTCCCACATTATCCCTGTGTTTTGCTATATTGTTTTCAGCAGGTAGAAACTCACCGTGAGCCTTTGTTTCAGAGCAAATCTATATGCTTAATCCTCTCTGCTGCTCACAACTTGCATTAGTCTCTCTTAAAAAAGATGCTGTTACCATAGGAACCCACCGTTCCCAGATATCACTGTGGATAAGTGCTGCTATGCCTGGCCTTGTGGCGCTGGGACTGCACTCACTTGAGCGAAGGCTAAAATCCACCAAAACACTTTGAGCAGACACCTGATATTTATCTGTAGCTCTGGAAGTCACTATTCTGTTGTGGCTGCGAGTTCATGTGCTTATCAAGACATTACATGTGTCTCTACACACACACACTCCACCTACCCATTTTTCCCCCGAACAGTTAGACTTTTCCCTAACTTGTCACTTGTTTTGATACAGGAAAACCTTGATATCAGTCATGGGAGATGTCTGGATGTGAGACACAAGAAACTGTTGCAAATGTTGTTGATTTTTATTCTCCAGTAAGTTCACTGGAAAATACACTTGCAATGGGGAAGCTGTGTGTGTCTTGTTGGCAGGCATCATTTTCTCACAGGTTCTTTTCACACATTGCAATACAACTTTATAGCTCAGTAAAATACTCTGGAGATCAAAATAAATCAATAACTAGAGGCAGGGTAGGTGCAACCCCAGCCTCACCAAGGGAAAGAGGAGGCAGCGGACTCAGGAGAGCACTGGGAACCACGGGCTGTATTTGTCAGTATTAGTGGGCAGCACATATTATAGAATCATGGACCCACAGAGTGGTTTGTATTGGAAGGGACCTTAAAGCTCCTCCAGCCCCAACCCCTGCCACGGGCAGGGATCCCTTCCACTGGAGCAGCTTGCTTCAAGCCCCTGTGTCCAACCTGGCCTTGAGCACTGCCAGCGATGGGGCAGCCACAGCTTCTCTGGGCCATCACCCTGGGCCAGCGCCTCAGCACCCTCCCAGGAAACAGCTTCTGCCTCAGAGCTCAGCTCAGGCTCCCCTGTTGGGGCAGGTTCAAGCCATTGCCCTTGGCCTGGCCCTACAGGCCCTTGTCCCAAGCCCCTTTCTCTCCAGGTTCCCTGCAGCCCCTTTAGGCCCTGGAGCTGCTCTGAGCTCTCCCCTTCAGGAACCTTTTCTCCCCCAGGCTGCCCCAGCCCAGCTCTCTCAGCCTGGCTCCCTATAGCTGCTAGTGATTGAATATCTCCACAGCAGCCAGTCCTAACCTCTGTCAAGTAATAGAAGAAGGAGGCTGGATGTCCAAAGCAGTAAGATTAAGAAAGGATAAGCGAGAAAATATTGAACAGTTTAAAAGAACCATTTGGAATCAGGGTAGTTAAGCTCATCACACTCATAGCTCATTGCCCTGACTCTCCAGCCCATCCCTTCTCCTGTGTTTCTTGGATTTCAAGTACTTTGAGACAAAGTCTTTGGTTTCCAATGTAAATACAAAATCTCTCTCTTACTATTGGGGTATGGGATTGAAGGAGTCATGTCTGTGTCCTTCTGGAGATGCAAGAAGTAGCATCCCTGTGGATGCAGAGGACTAGAGCACACACTGGAGCACACATTTCCTCTGAGAGATGCCAGCCTGAAGGCACCAGTGCTGGTCTTAGGGCAAAACTGCTCTCTCCACACCTGGGCAAACAGCATCAATTACTCAGGAACAGATCTTTCCAAGGCCTTTGGCATTTATCTGGAAATCAGGGAAAGATGGCACCCAAGTACCTTTCAAAGTAAGGCCCTTGCCTTTCTGTGCTCCATGTCTGCATCTGTCAAATGGAGACTGGCAATGCCAGATGGTGAGAGTTAAAGGGCATCAGCTGCTCTGGTACAAGGGGTGGGCGAATATCTGCAATGTCTAACACTGTACGAGTAACTTAGGTCCTAAATAACTGAGGAACCCAGGTCTTTCATATCAAAGAAGATGGCAGATGGTGACACATCTCTGCTACCCTGCATCAATTCCAGCAGCGTCCACCTCTCCCCACTCTCTGCTGGACTGGTCCTCCCTTTTGGCCATGGGATTTTAGATGCCAAACACCGAGTAACTCGCACCCTCAAATTGTTCTGAGACAGGAAAAATCCAACATTTTCTGTTGGCTCAGAAAATGCATTGGGGGTTTTCCTGGGAGGGAAAACTGTGGGAAGCAGTGGGCTTACTGTAACGGGGATGTGAAGGAGGAAAAGCCAGGTGGAGTGGCATTGAATTGCCTTATCTTCTCCAGATCCTAGAGGTTTTAAAGCTGTTTCTTTCTTTTCTAATGTCAGTGAAAAGCAACAGGAGTACAGAGAAAAAAAAAACAACCCTGTTCCTGGAACTCTCTGGGTGTGTTCCAAGTGGTTTCCCTAATTCTTCACCCACCTGCACCTTAACTAGTTTATTACAATAGAGCTCAGGGGCTCTGAAATGCCACTGTGGAGACTGAGGGATCATTTTAACCTGCTTTGTATTCCCCTGAACAGCTGTAAATGACAACACAAACTGTGCAGCAGCAGGGAATTTGAACGCCTTCAACATACATTTCTACACTGATCCTCAGTAAATTAATTCAAAGAGTTGCTGGGGATTTGGGGGAGAAGCTGGAGAATTCAATGAATGAATAAAGGAAGCAAATTCGAAGCAGAGACCAGCTGGAAACCTGGGGGAAGGGAGAGACGGGAAAGGGAGAAGGATGGACAGGGGAAGGCAGGTACAACCTGGAAGAAACCTATGGAGCCAACCAGCCTGATCTTCAGGAAAGGGCCAAAGCCTGTGCTGAGCCAGCAGCACAGGGACAGGAGGGCCAAGTGCCCTCCTCTCCTATGCGATGCTTGGGATGGAAATGTTCCTCATGCTGCTCTGCCTCTATTTGGCTAGAGATGTTAGCTACAATTTCCATAAAGATTAAAAGCCTCTCCTGCATTCGTTCACATTCAGAACAAGCTCAGAATATGCCTCTGGGTGGAAGGCACTGCTGAAAACAGCACTTTCAATATGTTCATCTCTGGAACATCCTGACTCAAACGGCTTATTAAAAGCCTTCCCCAGATATATCAGGCTAATCAGAGCGCTAGCCTGTGTTGTTTGCTGGTAATCCTGTCAATACGCTGTTCTTCACACCTGCACGTACCCTTGTCCCTAGTGCAGATGAATAGCAGGAGATTTCTCAAGCGGGAAAACTATCGCCCCTGCAGCCAGCTCTTTGCTGGAACATCTGGAGCTGGTTCCAGACCAGCGCGCTCTGTTGGTGAGGCAGTTTGATATTCCGAGAATTAAGAAGACAAAAGGATATAAAGTCAACCAGAGTCTTTTCTTCAGCAAGTACAAAACAAATCTTGTCATTGCTCTTCCAGCCTCCTGATCCTGCAGGCAGTCAGAAGCAGCGTAATTCCGGGCACAGATTTTACCTACCTGCCTCATGCTCAAGTAGGTGACATCTGGGCACCCCTCACTGCTGAAAGCACTGCACAGTGGCAGCAAAAACATCCTTGTCCTGAACATATTTGGAGAGATTCTCTTCCCATAAGTTTCCCACATCAGTCTGATGGTCCCGAGTGTCCCCTCTCTCGCAGTATAGCAACACTATTAAAGTGAATTGCATTAAAAAGAGCCAGAATGCGACTGAAAGAATCAAGGATCAGTTCCAATCATCTGCTGTCCTGGAGCATCACAGATTTGTACCAGCTGTGAGGCTGGGACATAAACATCCCTGACCTATGAGGATTGGCTTAAACCAGGCTCATGTCCCATCAACACTGATTTAGAGCAGTCCAAGATATGCTTCAAGTTCTTATCTGGAGTCTTCTGTGGTTCTGTCGCAGTTTGGAAAGCAGGAGTGGGACAACTCCCTGCTAGCCCTGAGCTGGCTGTCCCTCTGTCACCAGGGCACTTGCACAACTCCTTCCCACCTGACAACTTCATCAGGGGTTGAACCTTGCAGGTTCTTTGCTTAGCCACATCTCAGCAAAAGCAAACCAACCCCTTGCATCTGACTTCAGAAGGCCTCAAATATCCAAGGGTGGTACTGGAGGCAGTCATCCAAGAATCTAGTCTTAATTTTTCTGCTATTGCTAATGACCATCAGCATCACTGTCACAGGAACTGCCCTCATCTTTTCTGACACATCAGTTGACTCTGGCCATTGCAGGAGGGCTGCCTCTGGCTCAAATTCTGTCTCTTGTGCCAAATGCAGCACCTTCATCTGTGGGAGCATCTTGCTGCTTATGTATGATGTTTTCCAAGCCCACAGGAACTATTGACCAGCTCTCCTTGTTCTTGTCTATGTTTGCTGGTCATCCACTGAACAAATGAATGGCACTGACCTTCACAGCAGACGTCAGGATAAAGTGGCCAAGGAGAGAAGCCAGGGGAAATGTTGCTGGAGTTTTCCTTCCAATACCCCTAAACATGCTACTGCGATAGAGACATTAAAAATGCCAATAGCTAGTGAGATGAGATGGATTTCCTGTAACCTCAGATTCATCATATTTTACCTGTTACAATAGCAAACACTGAACTAACGAGTGGGCAGCAGGAGCATTCCTGTCTACAGCAAGTGCTGTAGCTCATACTAATGAGGCAGTGCACAGCTGGAGAGATGTGCTCCGACCCAAGCAATCTGTAGACACAGTGTCCAGCTTTTCTTATCTGCAAAGAGCCTACCACCACCAAGACAGCAGCACTGAATAAAGCAGTGAATAGAAATGTCAGTGGAAGTGAGGGTGGGTGGAAGAGGAGCTGAACTGTCCCCCTGGCATCTGCAAAGGGCGTGCGCTTGATTCTCAAAGCAAAGCAAAAGCGGCACTGTAGAGATGCTCTTCAGTCAGTTGGGTTCTGATGAACAGCCAGCTCCCACATCGCCTGGGAAAGGGGCCTCTGTAAACTCATAGGCTGAAGCCTTCTCGAAACCAGCTGCCTTGTCTGAAGAGACAATTGTCTCTATGTCTAGGATGAAGAGACCTACTCCTTTTCCCTTACGCAAGCATTCATTAGACCTGGGTTCTTCCATCTCAAAGCTCAACAGAGAAGTACAGATCAAACCTAACACCATGGTCCTATCCCGCTGCAGAGTTTAGAGTTCTGAAACTACCTTCTGCAACGTGCCTGGGCAAGTACACTGAGGACTTTGCCTTGGTCTTGAACTCTCTTTGACAGCCAGAGGCAGTGCCCATGGCTTGATGGGCTACCAGAGGAAGCTGCACATACCCATCCTGTGATCTCCTGCTGTCACCACCTGAGTGATTGCAGGAAGGCCCATGGGACACGGACTCTTCTCCAAGCCTTCATCAAGGAACATCAGGCACCACCCAGCAAGTTGAGTGGCTCAGCAGCACCTGCATGCGCTGCTTTGTTTGGCCTCTACTCCCGCAGACACAGACCACCTCCATTTGTCATTGTCACCCACAATCACTCTGTCCACTGACACCAAACCAGCCTAATGGGAAAATGAAGCTGTGGCTTATTTAGCAAGGCTGAAGGGCTCCCTTCTCATTTGAAGTTTGGAAACAGAAGTTCCAAATAAAATCAGTATCAAACTCAATCCCAGCCCATACGTAACAACTATAGTCCTTTCTGCTTGATTAACCTCTCATATGCTGGGGTCCTGAAACAAACCACAAACCTGATGCTTTCCAGATCCCATAGCAAAAACCTGTAGTTGTGGTCAATGTGCAGCACTAGTGCTGTGCCTGGAGCCTGCTACTACATATTGCTGCCTCTATTCCACATGCACACATACACACACCCCAACTGTCCTTCATTCCCTCCTACTTATTTCTTCCCCTCCTTTCCAAAAAAGCCACTATTGATGGTGACCCCTCTTCTACTTTCATCCTGGGGCTTACCAGCTTTATTCTAACTTAACATGCTAAAACCCATTCCTGTTTTCCAACTTTTATTCCCCTCCCAACCTAAAACATTTTAGTGTTCGCTTATGCAATTTCCTGCTTACAGCAGTAATCTGAAGATTAGCTGAGTAGCAGTGAATAGTTATAAGGGAGCATTGCCCTATTCTGCAAATGAAACAATATAAAATATCATTAACTGTATAGCTGCTTTATGAGCGTATGATCTTTTGTAAGTGATTAGTTTTCTGTCTCACCTGATGTATGAGGACATGTTAATAACAGACACAACTGAGCCAGGAACAAGTTCTTTTGGGCAAGGTACAAGAGCAAGTTTTCCCTTCCCAGCTTTGGCAAGGGCTAACTGTGACATTTGGTCCAACTGGCTGCCTGAGGCCAAAGTGATCCATTACCCCTACAGCTGCCAGTGGCTTTGGAGGGCTCTGCTGGAAGTCAAGTCCCTCTCCTTTGTAGCTGGGTTTGAGAACATCTTTCAGTGGCTCCTGTTGCCTCTGGCTTGACTGCTTCAGCCCTGACTGCACTGTGACGGCTTTTCTCCTTCACATGATATCAGCAAACACACAGACAAGCAGAGGCTGAATGAAGAGATCGTCATCTTTAGCATTATGCATTTTCTTTCCCAGCCATTTTGCCTTGCTCATCTCATGTCCCAGTCCTCAGCAAGCACCAAGTAAACTCCTTACTGGGTGCTGCCACTTTGTAGTGTGAGCACTGAACACCCCACTCATGATACCTATGTTCTGGTCCTTGTGTGCCTCCACTCATGTAGCAGTAAGTATTTAAAACATCCTTTGGAGCCATCAGCTGCCAGCACCCAAAAAGAGCGCTGCAAGCAGCAATTGCCCTCACAAACCTCCCCATTGGACTTCTCACACTTGACAGTGCCTAAACATGGCATCTAATTCAAACCCCCAGTATCCAACTGATATCTCCTGCTGCAAGCAAAGCATTTCTTCCGTATCTTTGCTCAGCATTTACCTGCCCTAACAGACCAACAAGAGCCAACGGGAAGAGAGGGTGTCTTCACAAAAGGATTTATCTCATTGTAAGGTTTATGTCAGAGCTGTTCTCTGATGGTGCCTATACCTGTTCTCTATCCAAACCCCCTTATTTCTTGTGTTTCTGCCCTGGTCAGAATCACATATGTTTTCAAGAGCCAGCAACAGATAAGCAAAAGCACCTTGGTTTTCCAGACAAGCCATCTCATGTACTGTTCTCCAGCCCAACACTTCACAGTTACAACCCTCTGGTATGTAAAACTACAGGGTTCAATGGCTTCTGAGTGAGAACTGGGGGCAAAGAAACCCTTCCCCACACTGTCCTGTCTCCACAGGGTGATGCACATTGCAGCAAAACCCTTCTAATGGCAATGGAAACCAAACAGTCACTGCCCTCTGTCATGGGCCCCTTCCACAGACAGAGGAGCACATTAAGCCCTACAAGTCCTGGAGTTGTCTGAGTTCCTTTCCCAGCAGGGACCATTAGCAAAACCTCCTCTGATTGCCAGATCAGGAAATGCCACCCTTCTCTGTGAAGCTGAATAGCTTGTGAGTGAATGAGGGCACACTTACAAGGCACACATCCAGTCGCAACTGAGAGGTGGCAAGTGATGGCAAGTCTACCACATCCTACTTAACAGAGGTGGTCAGCAACCATTGAGACGTTGTTTTGACAATTCTCAGTATGTGAAGCATTAAGAAAACTCAGCATATTGTGTGAACTAAGAGGCTGCATCCTTGTGCCACTGGGGAGACAGAGGGAAAGAGCAGTCAAATGAACTGACCAAATTCACTCTGCTAGCAGAAACCAGAAGAAAACATTGTGTGTCCCAACTCCCAGAGCAGTGCTCCTGAAGAGCCTCAGGCCAGTGTCTTTAAGCTCCTGGGATACTGTCTAGGTCACCTCCCACACTCTGAGCACATGCCTGAATGAATAAGGTGGCCCCAGTGAGGTGGATTTCTTCCTTCTCAGCTGCTGCGTACGGATAGCTCTACAGCACATGTGTTTTGTTGGCAACCCTGAATGCTCAAACCTGGATGCAAGCACTTCTGTGTAAAGTGAATTTATACCTCAGTGATTCTGAATTTTTAAAATGCCTGGAGAGAAGAGGCACTGTGTTCAGCAAAAGCCTTGAAGAACCAGCACCACTGATCCTTGCACTCCTCTGCTCCATCCCACTGCCTCTGAAAGCCATTTATTATCCAAACTTCAGGTTTACAATACCCGCTGTTGTAAAGCGCGATGCTCTGCTCACTTCTAACACAGCCCTGGCACAACCACCTCTGAAGAGAGACAGCAGGAAAGCAGCACTTACCTGGGTTGCTCTTGGAGGTGCGCACGGGGGTGTAATGGTTTTTGGAGGATGTTCTGACTGGGGTGTTTTCTTTGGGGGAGGTATCTATGGCCGAGATAGTCTCTCTTTCACAGTGTGCTATTGGGATTGGTCCCTGCTGCCTTAAGATGTCAGCCAGAGCCCTGGGGAGAGACAAATAGAGGGGGAGGGAAATGTTATTTTCACACAGTACATGGAATGGCATTCGGCATTTTCACTTCACAGTCACTGTGGAACAGCAGAAGCTGGATTTCTACCATAAACAGGAAAAAAAAAAAAGGCAAAAATAACAAAATAAAAGCTATGGCTTAAAACTCAGTTTCTTTTTTGTGTCTGCTGCATGTATTTGTAGGCTGGCCTAGCTATTGTTTAGCTTTTCATATGCTTCCACTAATTCACTTCACCCCAGGGTTATGTTATCTTTCCATCATTCTTGCTGTCAGTGACAGTGCAGATGAACTGCTCTTAGCACAAAGCCTTCGGAAAGGGCCACCACTGAACACACCAGAGCCCTAAGACTGCAGCACTGTGATTTTCTAAAGGGTACACCAAAACTGTGCTGCCAAAGCCAAACTTCTTTAAGACTGAATCAGATTAAGAGTCGGGTCCCCACACTCCTTAAATCATTAGGTTTTAATGCAGGAAGCTCAATACACCAGAGTGGTGGGAGTGGGACTCTTACAGGAGAACCAGAAGAAAAGGATTAAGCAATTTCCATGGGTTAACGCAGCAATAGCCTACCTTCAGCTATTTGTCCATTAGGGATTTCTTTAATGGTACTGAGGCCTCTGCTATTCCCCAAGAAATGTCACAGTTGTATCCAATGTTTTCCCTTTGGATGAGTGCATACTCAAAGGAATTTTTAACTCTGTGAATATCATGGACACATTGGAACAACCATGGCATGAAATGCGCTGATTTTCTTAGTTCAGCCACAAGTTACCTGTGGAGTCATAGGACAAGGAGTAAGGAGTTGGCCTGTGTGGATTATAAGGAAGGGTGGCATTTTAAATGGGAAAGAGTTTCAAGGTTCTCTTCTCTCAGCAAAGGGAATATGCCTGATGTCACCTTGGGTATCAAGAAAGATGTAAGGAGAAGAAATTCTTCCGTTACATATTGATGAGAATGATGCTGGTGTTGCTCGTATCTACTAGCATCCCTTAAATGCCATATTTCTGGTCTTTCATATGAGAAACAGCTTGGGACCTGAGTCTCTTCCATTTTCCAGCTCGTTTCCTCTACAGACTACTGTTCCTGTGTAATACATGCTCTACAGAAGAAACTCAGTTCTCAGAGGCTCCAGAAGAGGATTAGATGAGTACACAATAAGAATATTTTAAACCTTACTTGATTATTTATTGTTTACAGAGGGAGCAGGCAAAGAGGTTATAACCAATCATATGCATATGTGGACACATACTGGTGCATACAGAGTAAAGGGGTTGTAACATGCAGGCACATGAGAGCACAGGGGGTTTTGTGCTAAGATAGGCTCACAGAGAGGTGAATATGAAGATGGGTACTTCGCCATGTGCCAGGTCAGGGCTCCTTTTATTTGCCCCTCACTGAAGGAAAGGAAGTGGTATTTGGTGTTCTCCCAAAGATACTGAATCCCCATGGACTGACACAGGTCTGTGGGTTCTCACCATGTTTTACAGTCATGCCTGAAGTCTCTCAAACTTAGAGGACATGGCCCCTTGCCCAAGGTTATACAGAACGTGAGTGGCAAGACAATGAGTAGAAGGCAGGGCCCGAGGTCCCTGCCCTATGAGACACTGCATGGTTCCCTCCTGAGGAGAGGATTCGTTCAACCACCAGTAATCCTGATGCTTTTCCAGACAAATAGCTCCCCACTGCATTACAGAGCTTGCTGACTGGGGAGGATGTGGGAAAGTAATGAGGTCTCTATTTGGCATCAGCATCCAGTACATCCTGTTGGAGACAACACGTTTTCTAAAGACAGCAGGTTGGCAGAACCAAGACCTTAGTACATATCTCCAAGATATATTAAGCATCAGATGAACATTTAATGGCAGCTGCAGTACAAAAATGCTAAGAGTCATTTTTCAATACAGAGATTGCATTAGGACCATTATCTATTAGCACACAGTGGCTTGGGCTCATTTTGAACACCTGTAGAAGACAGTCCTAGTGTCAAGAGTGCAATCATTCAAGAGTACAGCGGAAGATGACAACATGGATAACACTAAAAGACTATATAGCACTCACTATAATAGAGCCAGCTGGGCAGGAAAGGTCAGGTCAGGGACTTGTTTACCCTCGGAAGGGATTGGGTGGGATGAGGTAGAGAAAGGCAGTAGAGAAACTCAAAGATGAGGAAGTGGAGCTGGAGGTACTGGTGGGCTGGAAATGGAAGAGTACAAACCAGTTCTCCCTGAAGCTGAATTTGTTTAACCCGACAAAGAGAGGCCAAGAGAGGACTTACATCCCCCTAATGGGGAGCTGCAAGGCAGACAGAGCAACTCTGTTCTTGGACGTACAAGGCACATACTGTAGTAAGGGCAATTCCACTTGGTTATAAAAGACCAAAAAAGCCACAGTGAGATAGGAAAATACTGAAACAGAGACTCAGAGAGGCTGCAGGATCTTCATCCTTGGAGGTCTTCAAAAGCAGCTGGATAAGGTCCCAGCAATCCCCTCTACCATTGGAGTTGCCCTTGATTTAAGCAGATGGCAGGAGGAGTGACCTCCAGAGGTCCATTCCAACCTGACTTCTGCTACTGTTCTGAGTGTAGGATCACCTCCACTGCCGGTCAGATGTGTCTTCTGATACTGTTGTCCTTTCTCCTACTGACACCACTCTCTGAACAGGCACTGACAGAGACCAAAGGAGGCAGCTTCACTACCCCCAGATGGATAGTTCACCTCCATTCACTAAAGAGAATAGAGGCAATTGAAGTGAATATACTCTGGAACAATTGGAGCCTTATTCCCTCAGCCATGATCTACCCGAGAGTCAACCCCTGAGCCTTCTGCTCTCCACAAGGACAAACCCAGGCTAATACTTCAGTTTGTGAGTAGTTTCTCATAAGACTGTGCTTGGTTGGTCCTTGGTTACAGCCAGGACCCGAACTCACTGATCCTGACCACAAACAACAACACAGTTCAGGTGATAAGAACAACTTTAATCCCTTCTTTGGTTTTCATCCTGAAGGAATAGTAATAAAAGCAGCTCTCTGGGTTAGTTGTTGGTCACAGCATAACAAGGAAATGATTCCTAGTCATGTACCATTCACATGGAAGAGAGGAGACTGCTACTCTCAGATGGACTGAAGATATCACAGCTGATGCTCAGGAAAGTGATGTCTGACATGTCAGACTACACGAGATGAACATCACTATCAAAAGCAGACCTAGATCATAAGCATATGGGACTTAACCAACATGAATTCAGCAGTACTGAAGGTGCAATCTTCTTATGCCCTAAACACACCAAACTGTGTCCTGAGTGCTCACTGTTTGTCCTCTTCTTTAGCATCTAATGGAGAAAACAAAAGACTGTTCAGCACCAGCAGAACAAAACATTATAGGTGGGGGAGAAAGTCACACTTGAATGCAACTGGTTAGTTCCTTGCCAATTCAATCACACTGTTGTGTGGGATCCAGTTTATTTCCATGAAGCACCAAGGGCTGAGTCCCACGCTGATAGGAGGTCAGTCACACTGACGGAACCATTTGGTCAGTAGGAGTCTCTCAGGTGCAGCCAATTGTCCACTGCAAAAGCTTCAATAATAATACAGTAATAGAGCCACTTTTGGGCCTTGAGTGTGCAGCCATTTGGGTACGTTTAGTCCCACCGATGTCAACAGCACCTTAACCACCTGCACGAGGCAGTGAGACACTTCAAACATCTCTCTGTGACAACACATCTCTTATCTCAGGCAAACAAACCCCGCTCGCTGCAACGTGCTACCTGTGGCACCGCGCGCAGCAGCCAGCGCTGTGTAACCGTGCATCATATCCTGAGATAATGATTTGTGACAGTGTTTGCAGTCATGTCGTTCCTATGAGGACACTAACGCTGCTTTCCACGTAAACCAAGAGTATAAACAGTGACAGCAGGGATGTCGTTCCACACCAGCGCTGGGCCAGCAGCATGGGAGAAAACCCCACTGATGTCTTGCATGGCAGAGACATCCCAAGGCAGAGCAGGTCAGGTCCTGCTCTCAGGCATCTCAGCAGCAGAGGCTCTCCTGCAACTCTGCACTGAGTACTTTGGGAAGAACCACTGGGATGAACACAGGGACCCGACTGCAAAGAGGCCAATGTTTTGGAATACAAAAAGCCACAAGGAATGGGTATAAAGCAGTAGGGTAGCAAGGTCAGGCATCAACTGGGCCCCCAATGTTGAAAGATGAAATCAATATCAATCTAAAAGAGAGTGAAGGCAAGCTGGAAGAGGGGCAATGGCAGAAGCAACAAAACCAGAGCAGGAGAAAGTGAGCAGAGCAGCACAAAATGGAGGGAATGGGCAGGAACAAACTGCAGTGGAGACCAGGCAGATCATGAACTCCAGCAGCTATGAGGAGGGTATTCATGTCTCAGTCCCAGCATGGTGATGTGGGAGGAGAGAGAGGAGGTCTTTGTGCCT
This sequence comes from Agapornis roseicollis, assembly GCA_002631895.1. NCBI lineage: Eukaryota > Metazoa > Chordata > Aves > Psittaciformes > Psittacidae > Agapornis > Agapornis roseicollis. The sequence continues at coordinate 13,789 of NDXB01003193.1, forward strand.
CAATTCAGTGACTCCATAAAGCTTGTGTAGCCAGACCACACTGTCCTCCTAGAGGCTCCAGCCCCAAGCACCATAAAGAAAGAGGCTCAGAACACAGCAGGGAGAACCCCACTAAGAACCTGACCCCGATCCTTCTAGACCCAGACTAAAGCAAGGACTCCAGGGGGGTTTCTTCAGGCTCAGCAATGCCATTGACTGCAGACCCAGGCTCTGCCTGTAGGAACTCTCACACTGTGAGACGCTCCCATCTTTCCCAGCCACTGTCAGTGCCTTACCTTCCTGACCTCAGCAATTCCAGTGTGGAGATTTGCCTGCCCCCTGCACCCACAGGGAGACATTCCTTTGTCTTTAGTGCTCTGTGCATTGAAGAAGGAAGGATTTGCCTGGTATCACTGAGAAAGCTTGAGGCAGAGCTCACAGGCTAAGTCCTGCCTCATGCCCCCTTCACTGGCCAAGGAAGCTCCATCTCAGTAAGCCCACTCCAGGTATCCCTGGATATTTGTCAGGGTTTTTTCAGGACCTAGCTGTGGAAATGCAGAACTCATGCCAGTGCCCTAGAGCTGGCGAGGACTTCATGGACTGTATTTGATGGTGGTATCTCCAGTCCACACATAACCCTCTCCTCTTGGATTAGAGAGAAAAAAGACACACAGGTCCTGGGGAGACAGGGAGAAGCAAACAGTTAAACCAGAGAGGAGTATCTGGTGTAAGAAGTGAGCTTGCATTTGGTTCTGCAATGAGCTCTGAGAAACACCAGGTAGTGTGATGGGGGGGACTAGAGTGCAGCAGGAACATCCACCTGCAGAGGCTGAAGGGAGCTTGTAGCCAAAGGGAACATGACATTGCAGGGGCTGTGAAGGACCAGCTCGCCAACCCAGCCACCAGAGTTAACCTGCTGTGCTAACTACCAAAGAGGTAACAGCTCTCGGGTCCTTCACCACATCCTGTTTGAAAGCAGTGCCCTGTTTGCCCAATATCCACAGATTTTCAACACTAATCGATAGTGTGGGCACGGGTATCCCTTGTAGTGCTGGCAACAGGAGCTTTGGTGACAGCTCCAACTTGTGGCCTGTGGAAAGTAAGAGTAGAGATGTCTGCAGATGCTGGACAGGAAAAGGTGATGGGAAGAGCTGCCCACTTCCTCCACTGCAGGTTGTACATGTGCACAGCTTCACTCTATTACCCTCTGAAAATCTCTCCTTCCAAAAACCTTTCTTGGAGACCTCATGGGGTGTCAGAAAACAGAATTGCCTGTTCCAAGTCCCTGTGACTCTGGAGAAGAATGGACAAAGAATGACCAAATGGATCTGGCAGAGCACAATACAACCAGCAGTGTCTGGCTGAGCTGAATGCCTGCTAAAAGCATAGCTGTGATGGAGTTTGTGGCAGAACTCCAAAGGACTTCAGCACAGCCAGGATTTCACTACGAGTCCTTAAAATAAGAGTGAGGTTAAAGACTCCCCTATGCTCTCCTGCTAACCCAGTAGAAAGAGGTGCTTTGCTCAGCTCACCTGGCAGGGCCAGGTCTCCCCAAGGGAGAGGGATTCCCATCACCAGCAAGTGGCACAGAGCACAGCCGTGCACTATTCCTGGCTTGGGTTGGTGCCTGTCCCCAGATCTGCCCCACACCTTGTCCAGCTTCAGGTGCTGACCACACAGAGCCATGTGCTGCCCTTGACCTGTGCTATGCTACGAGATGGGCTCCCACACTGCAGCTCCTGCTAGCTGAGTGCTTCTTTCCATGTCACTCCCCCATGTCAGCTGTGAAGCAGCAGAGGGAAAGGCAAGTGCACACTGCCTCTCATCAGCTCTCCATCCCTGCTGCCTCCTTGGCATCATCCCCAGGGCATGTGTCTGGCCATACTCCCTGATTTCACTACCAGAGGGATGGGGCTTCAATTGATTACACAAACACCTCTGCAAACTGACCCATGCAGGGAAACACGGGGATGGGGATGCTACTGCCAGCAAACCCCTGCGGAAAGCAGCCTCCTTCACATGGAAGCAGCTCTGCTGAAGTAGATGCTGCTTCAGAAAGTGCAGGCGCTCAGCAGCGTGCTAGACATGCACCAGCCCCAGGTCAGCAAGAGAGAAACCAGGTCTCTATAGCTGCCACGAACAAAAGGAGCTGGTGCTTCAGAGCAGGGTGTGTGGGGAGGAACACTAGGAATGGGTTTTCACCTAAGTACACATATGCCCCATCCCTGGAGATATTCAAGGCCAGGCTGGACACGGTTCTGGGCACCCTGATCTAGTGGAAGATGCCCCTGTCCACTGCAGGGGAGTTGGACTCAATGAGTTTTGAAGGTCCCTTCCAACCCAAGCTGTTCTGTGATTCTATGTGGTGGGTACCTACATGTGTGTATATGAATAGGTGAATGCACCCATGGAATTAAGAAGTCAAAAAGGCTAAACATTAAGACACTGTGCACCTGCACCCAGCAGAAGAGAGGAAATATTCCTACTTAAAAATAAAGCCAGATGTCTTCTGAAACAAACCTTTCTGCCAAATACAGGACATATTTGTGAAGCTCCTGGACTTTACACCAGCTTTAATGACAATTTTCAATGCAAACTTACTTAGGGATGCACAAAGGACCGTATCATCACCCCAGATGATAACAGAATGAGGCTGGCAGTTTTCCTGACTCACTCTTCTTGGTGAACTCAAAACTAAAGCATAGGTGACATAATTACACTACAGATACACACCCAGCGTATGAATGCATGTATGTGAAAGTACATTTCACCTGAAATAGAAGTAGTATAGGAATTACACTGATAAATCAATGAGAAAAGAACCCTCGCTGTGAGATCATCATCTCTCCTATGAGAGGTGAAATCAGCACTTCACTTAAGTTGAAATCAGCAACAGGAAAGTAAAGACTTGCCTTAGGTAAAGGTTCTGGAGGCTATATATCAAGTAGTAAATATCAGCAGTGCTTAGACTGCACATCTCACACAAGTACTTTGCACATCTAATGCTAATATACAATTTGAATATGTTTCCTGCTATTGCTGTGGTACAGGCAAGGAATTTACTGCAGTCACTAAACGCACAGATTTGAACAGGTAATACCCATTCCTTTGAACAGTTACACAGCAGGTCCAAGGAGAAATACATGGTTATGTAAAGATTTTATAATTAAAAAGTTAAGATAAATCTTAGAGCTGACATTTCACAGAACCCCAGCCTGCTGTGGGTTGGAAGGGACCTTAAAGCTCCTCCAGCTCCAACCCCTGCCACGGGCAGGGACCGCTTCCATAGAGCAGCTTGCTCCAAGCCCCTGTGTCCAGCCTGGCCTTGAGCACTGCCAGCGATGGGGCAGCCACAGCTTCTCTGGGCCATCACCCTGGGCCAGCGCCTCAGCACCCTCACAGGGAACAGCTTCTGCCTCAGAGCTCAGCTCAGGCTCCCCTCTTTGGGCAGGTTCAAGCCATTCCCCTTGGCCTGTCACTGTAGTTTTTCTGCAGAGAGCTGTTACAGTGAGCACAAAGCAGCCAGGGCAGCAAGGGTCAAGGTGGCACAAGAAGCCACCCACTATGCCCAGCACCACTGAGAGCACACAACAGAGAGCTGCTGCCATGTTGGGCATGGGTCCTCCAAGCATCCACCTTCCACCCTCCCAGTTTCAGCCCCATTACCAACCTGGCTGACAGTCTGAGGTTCCAGAGAGCAAAAGGGACACTGCAGAAGAGATGCACCCAGTAAAGAAAGCACAGGTGCTGGGTAGAGTGAGAAGCAGTTCTCCTGTATGGAAAAGGAACTAAGCACTGGTCGTGTTCATGGAAACAAATTTAAAACCAGCAGTTCTTCATAGGTTTTCCACAGGCATGAAAATCTGCAGGAATGATGCTGAGAGCTCAGCCAGTACAAAAACCCAGTGTTTTACTGCTAGAGTTTGTGCTTGGTATCTGCATGCACAAAGCCAGTGACACGGTCTAGGTAAGGCGTCCCTGCCCATGGAAGGGAGCTGAAACTGGATGAGCTTTAAGGTCCTTTCCAACCCAAACCATCATATGATTCTATGATTAACAGCACTCACTGGATACGCAGCGCTCTGAGAAACACCGCAGTGCACACACAAGAAGTTTCATGCACAGGGTACCTGGTTTTGCACAAAACCCTATGTTGTAAGCACAGTTAAGGAACTTTAAACTTCCTGAAGAAAACTGCTCTTCCCCAAAGAGCCCTTCCATGGGAACAAATGGAGGCTGGGGCAAGAGCTAAACTACAGCAAGATATTTATTGTGAAAGAATTCCAGGCTTATCTTCCTGGGTAATGAGACATTGGAGACTTTCATGTGATACAGTACACACAGATCTAAGGAAATACAGATTGCCCATGTGAGGAGGGGCAAAGGCAAGCAAAGAAGCACCATGATCTCATTTTCCTGATAAGGTTCAGATCTTCTTATGTAAAGCAGAAGTTTTAAAAGGCGTCTGATCTCCAAAGGCACACAGATCAACTGTTAGTTAAGGATATAAGAGATTACAAAACTAAAAGAAATAAACCTTCAGAGCTGGGCTGGATTCCCTCGACACCTTGTGATGGAGGGCTGCTAATAGAAAAAGTTAATTAGAAAGCAGAAAAATAGCAAATAGATGGGAATTGGAGGCACTGAATTGATTTGGTGAAGGCAAGAGGGTTCTGAGGGTAGCCTCTTCCTGGTTCAAAAAGAAGGAAGACTCGGAATCAGTCAGTGGAAGTCTGTAGCCTCTGTGCTGTTACCAAACACAGCCTCTTTGTAACACAGATTCAGAGACAGCGCAGCAAAAAGACCCCCAAAAAGCAGTTACCAAACTGCAAAGTGTGCCCAGAGCTTCAGAGTGAAGCTTCCCCTGTACAAAAGATAAAATACTTCCTATAAGTACATGCATAGAAATGCGCATCCTGCTGGGATTCAGTGAGCGGCGGCAATTCAGTGGCAACAGGACAAGATTCAGGTCTTCTTCCTGCACAGCAGTTACCCCAACTACGGCAAGGTGCAGAATTGGCTTGAAACAGAACTAGTCATGAGGTACTTCTCTGAGGCCACCACATTGTGCCCTTTGCTGTTTTACATTAAGCAAGCCTGACACGCACTTGTGGACTCACATTCTGTGCCTGGGAGAGGAACAGGGCACATCAGAGATGAGTCTTGGAAGCCATCAGAAATAAGCAATCCAAAGCAGGGCAAAGAGCAGATGGCACGTGAGTGTGTCTGATGAATGAGGCAGAGCGGAGTAAAAGAAGAAGCAAGAGCATAAACACAAAGAGAAGGGGAAAGAAAGAAGTGAGAGCACCCGAGAAAGAAAATCGTCTAAGGCCAGGTTGGAGCTCACAGCCCCTCTCCTAGCCCTGGGGAACCTGTGAAGTGTGAAGTTTGTTTGACTCGAGCACCACAAAGCAGTGCAGAGAAGAACTGGTGACCACATCTGGAAGTCACAGAGCCCAGGGGCCATGGTGAGGGGCAGCCTGAAGGAAGAGAAAATCTTCCACGTTTTCAGTTAGCATCACGCAGCAACAGCCTTCCCGCACCTGCGGACAGAGAGATCCATTGCCTCTGATTCCTGCTGAAATTCAGAGCTGCAAAGGAAAAATGGCAAGAAATGGATCGATTTAACTGTGGTCTCTACATAGGAAAAGGAAGTTAATGCATAAAACCAGTCACTGCTATTATTCACAGCGCAGAGGATGCAAAGGCAAAGACCAAAGTAAAGAGTAGCACAAATACATATCTTCTTTGTAACAACAAAGATGCCCTAAGGAGCAGGGCGATGTGAAGCCCTCTGAGCAGTAGGTGCTTGTGTCCCTTCTCCCTTTCAAAAGCCAAAACACTCAACAGCCACACTCCATGCAAGGCCAGATACCGAAGATGGCCTTTTAGCAGATACAAAGCTGGTCTGCTAGGGGAAAAAAATCACAACTGTGCTTCTCAGCAGCTCCAGAACAGCTGAGCTTTCCCCCAGTGCCATCACCACCGCTGCCTCCATCACCACCACTGCCTCCATCACCACCACTGCCTCCCTCCAACTCCCAGGCAGCGAGGAACTGGGAACATTTCAAATCCCAGCTGCAAACTATAAGCAGTTTCCAATTTGTTCATTCCTAAGTCAGCAGAGAGCACAACGGTGCCTGCTGCTGAGGGCTAAACATGGATCAGAGAGCAATACTACCAGCAGGGAATTATTTATGTGCTGTAGCGTGGGGATTTAGGGTCATGGCCATGGGAAGAGAATATTCTGGGTCACCCTTCCTTGTTACAGAAAAAGGTACTCAGCGTTGAAACCAAGCAGCTCGTCCACCATCAAAGGTTCCCTAACCCGTTCCCATACTGAAAGTAAAGCAAAGACTTCAGTGCTCGAGAAAAGAAAAAGCTCTCACAAACTGACAAAGCCAAAGCCTCGTCACAAATGCAGTCAGGGAGCATCAGCAGGCAAAGCGCTGCTGGGTCGAGCTTTCAGAAATCAGCCCCAGTTTCTCCATGGAGCCCAGCATATGTTAGCTCCGACAGTGTAACTCCAAAGCAAGATCCAGACGAGAGGTATTCACACGTGGTCAGGCTGGAAGAGCCTGTAACCATTAAAAAAATCAGCCAAGTTTAAAGCATTACAAGTGCTTCTGTGAAAGACGAATATTTTAGCTCCTGTTTTGCAAAGTACTTCCAATAGCTGCTCTAAGAAAGGAACTTAAGGAGCAGTTACTGTCACTGCTCAGCCCAGAATCACAGCAGTGCCTCTGCTTTAAAGGGACGTGGCTGTGCCTGAAAACAAGCCCAGCTTTTCAGCTTGGCAATGCACATGCCTATCTCCATGCACAGACATCCTTCCACTTCACATGAGAGTACCAGTTCTCCTGTGAATTTGCAAGCCCTCCTTTCGATCAAAGGACATCAAATGAGCCCTGCCTCCATCAAACCCTTCTTTCTGAGTTAATAAGGGTCTTCTGTAAAAGCTGGATGAGAACTTAGCAGAGAAATAAGATCTACGCGGGGTATTGCTAACCAACCATTTATGATGAAATAAAACTGAAAGTGGGATCTTGCTTATGGGGAAGAGCAGGGAAGCCTTGCTTCATCTTCCCTGGGCGTGAGATACTGTTCACTGTGGGCATTTTCTAGCCCACTGCAATGATTTCTGTTTATACTTGTCGTTCTCCTCACCCCAGGGTTTTGCTGGGATGCATGCTGAGATTTAATGCACTTGCCGTCACATCAGTGAATTATTCCGGGTGTTACACTTAACTCCAAGTGACACAATCTCAGACACAAATACCTGCCTACATTCTGATTCTCTCCTTCCCTGTTACTCAGCAGCAGTTCTCAGACAAAGATAAACCTCTCCTCACCGTATTTGCATTCTGCTTCAGGCACTGAGAGCATTTTACCTCTGACTGATGCAGCCCCTGTCTGCTGGAGATGCCCTTCATAATATTTAAACCATCGTGCGATGTTGATCAAGTTCAGGTAACACAGCTCTGAAAGGTATAATCTTTTACCAGCTACCATATCATAGAAGTCAATCAACTCCTTATAATGCTCTGAAAGCCAAGCTTTCCAAGCACTCAATCTGCCATTCATTCTACATACAGGTGAATCATTTTACCAGAACTTATCTAAATAAAGAACAGCGAGCATCAAAGACATTAAAACATCAGGAACAATTCAGACAAGTCTGGCAACGCCGTCTCGGCTTTTACAAGGTGTCGGATCCAACCCTGGAGCCAGAAGAGAAGCAACATACAGGCATCCAAGTCAGGTTTCCAAATTCAGTGTGAAGAAAAGGCCCAGAAAAAGTTGCCTTGAAGCCAAAGGAGCTCAGTGGTTGGGAGACTGAGCCACTGGTTATGAGAACACTTCAAAGGACCTGTTTTCTAAGGTCCTTTCGGGACTCCTGTCTGCACAGACACAAGGGAACTAAAAGATATTGGAGTGTTTGAACACTCAAATTCAGAGCAGGTTTGTGATTGAAAACATGGCCCGCACCCTCAGCAAGCATAAACCTGCATTACTTACTGTCCCTATTGAGCGCACAGGAACTCACGCCAGCCAGCACCATTTACAAAGGGAGAAGTCTAAATAAAGCACATCTTCCCAAAGACATTAAATCTGCATCACTTCTCTCTTTTCCTTTGTAAAAAGCTACAATTTCTCCCATGAGACGCTGTTGGCTGTGACTGAAGTTCAGCCTTAAAAATATGGTCAAAGATTCCAGTTTCTTCCTTCCTGCCTTTAGGAATCATTAGCTGTTAGAGATGAGGGCTCGCCCCACTCATGCTCACAAACTGCTCCTATACAGAAGTGCCTCATTAATTTTTATGTTCAAACATAGGAACCTCCCGGATTCGTCGCAAGCACAAAGTCCATCAAACACTAAATAGGACCTGGGAGAATACACACATGTGTCCAACAAGAGAACTGTTACAGAAGCCTGAGCTTTTGCTTTTAAACAGGATTTTCCCTGACATGTCCAGAGTGTTCTCTCTTGTCACAGCAATGTGTAAAACCACAGAGAAAAGGATGCCAAAGCACTTCCTGAGCAGCCAGCCAGAGCCAACAGACCACTAGCTCGAGTTTTCCCAATTTAGAGGGGAAAAGAAAGGAAGAGAAAGAACACTCCGGGCTGCCAGCGCTTCCCTGAACGCCCCTTGCAAAAGCCAGAAGGAGCAACTGCCTCTGAACTTCTCCCTTGAGCCGGGCCAGGCATGGCAGGACCCATGGTGTTCAGGGGGGGTCTCTGCTATCTGGGGGACAAGGGGGGACCCATGGGCAATAGGAAAGCTGGGAAGGACAGGGAGGAAATAGGGGACTCAGAGGGAGATGGGGTCTAAGAAGCGATGGGGGGGCTGGCTGGTGATGGGAGGGATCCAGGGGCGATAGGGGAGGCGGGGAGCCGGGGGGGGTCAATGAGAGGATCGGGGAGGGGAGAGCGGGGCAATGCGGAGCTGTCCGCGGCTGCGGTGCTGAACGGAGCCGCGGGGAGCCGGGCTGTCCCACGGTGACACCCCGGGGCCGGGAAAGGGGGACCCCACAGGACGGGTTCCCCCTCCAGAGGGACAGGGGAGCGGATGAGGATGGGGGTGCGGGATGGGGTTGTCCCTGGGCACTGCCGAGAAGGAACCCCTGGGTACATGGTGAAAAGGGGGAAAGCTGCGGGTGGTGCAGAGAGGGAAGGCTGGGACAGCCCTCACAAAGGAGAAACCCCTCTGTGAGCAGTTCACGGGGGGGGGCCCTCGAAGCGTGAGAGAGTGGAAGCTCTTCTGGACCGGCAGCACGAAAGGGAAGCCCTTGGGCAGCCGCTGGATAGGGGAAACACTCGGACGGGTGGTGAGAGGGGAAAACACGTGGTCAGACAGTGCAGGGGACGAAGACTGGAGCAGGCAGCACTCGGGGGACCCCTCGGACAGGTGGTCCAGGGGAAGAACCTTCAGAGAGTGGGGCAAAAGCAGGGCAGCCGGTGGAATTGTCAGAGGGGTCACGGCACAGGGAAACTCTCGCACAGGATGCACACAGGGGAAGCCCTGGGGTGGGTGGTTGAAAGGAGGACCCCCTTGGATGGGTAGTGCGATAGTGAAGCCTTTGGACGGACACTGCATAGGGGAAACACTTGGAGAGGCGGCATAAAGGAGGAACCTGGGGAGAGGAGGGTGTCCCTAGCCAGGAGGAGCGCAGGAGCAGGGGGAGGGTCGCACCTGTGTATGTTCATCTCCCGGGGTGGACGCCGCGCCTTGTCGTAGGCCACCTTGGCGAAGACGCCGGCGATGAGCACGAAGGCGATGGCCCCGCACGAGATGTAGACGGTGGCGTTGGTGCTGTCCTTGTCCGGGTCGTATTTGTTGGCGTCCCCATCGGCACCGTCGCTGCCGTCGGCAGGCAGCACGCCGCTGGCGGTGGTGGGGTGGGCCCACTCGGGGCTCTTGTAGTTGCGGCACAGGCTCTGGTCGAGCTTCTCGGCGCGCTTGTTGCAGCAGAAGCGGTAGAAGCAGGTGCCGCAGCAGTAGCGGAAGCCCGTGAGGCTGTTGTTGCACTCGAACTCCTTGTCCCACTGCCCGCTCACGTCGTAGTACCCCCAGCACGTCTCGTACGCCGGGGCCGAGCCCCCGCCGCCGGAGGGCGTCCTGCCGCTCCCCGCGCCCTTGCCGCGGCCGGGCAGCGCCGTCGGGGCCGCAGCCCCTGGACCCGCCAGCGTCTGGTTCAGCAGCTCCTTGCCCGGCTTCGGGGTCCGCCGCGGCGCCGCCGCCCCTTGGGTCCGGTTGCCCTTGGCGCGGGGGGGCCCGGCCGCCTGCGCGGCCAGCAGCAGGGCCAGGAGCTGCAGGGACAGCAGCAGGAGCAGCGGCAGCAGCAGGTGCCGCGGCCCCATGGCGGGGCGAGGCGGGCGGGTGGCGCGGGGCTCAGCGGCCGCGGCGCTGCCCCATGGAGCTGGTGGCTGTTGAGGGGGTGCGGCGGGGACGGTGCCGGTTGTGGGGTAAGGAAGGGGGTGTGGGGGGGTGCGGGTTGTCCCGCTGCTCCTCAGCGGCGGCTGCCCGGCGCCGGGCGCTTCATGCCGGCGGCGCGGGGCTGGAGGCGGCGGGGTCCCGGTACTCGGTGAGCGGCTGCTCCGGCGAGGGGGCTGCGAGAGACGGGGAGAGGGTGAGAACGGCGCCGAGCTCCGGCACCCCCGGCCCGGCCCCGCCCCGCCCGCACTCGGCCTTACCACGCCGGAGCGGGACTGCGGCGGGGCCGGCGGGCTCCGCGCGCCTCGCGGGGGCCGGGCACCGGCGGCTCGCGGAAGCACCGCCCACCGCCGGCGGGACCGCCCCCGACAGCACCGGGACCGCGGCGGCGCGCGGCGGGACCGCGGGGACCCGCACCCCCCTCCCGGTAACAACGAGAGCGGGGCACGGCACCGGCACCGGCACCGGTACCGGCGGATGTGGCCGGAGGAGGGCGAGGGAGGGAGGGGTCCTGTAGGGGTGCAGGGGGAGGGTCCTGATAGGGATAAGGGTGGGAAGGGTCCTAGAGGGTCCTTGCAGGAGAAGGGTCCTTGCAGGAGAAGGGGCTCTATAGCGATGAGTGTGGGAAGAGTCCTTGCAGGGGAAGAGTCCCTATGGGGTGCGTAGGTGAAGGATCCCTATAGACCCATGCGGGGGACATGCTCTCTGCTTGCTGGAGCAAGCTGTGGTGTATGGAGTTACGGTCCCCTCAAGAGAGAGCAGGGGTGTAGGGTCTGTCGGAGTGTGCACTGTATGATCCACACATGTATCTACAGGGAGATGATCCCGACAGCGACCCGCAGGAGATGTGGTCCCTAATAGTGTGTGCACTCAGTATTGTTCCTGTAACTGCATGGGATTCTGAATTGGTGTGTGCAGGGAATATGGTCCCTGTGGATGTTTGAGGGCTACATAGACTCTACAGATGTGTATGTGCATTAGGGACCCTCTGGGCGTAAGCAGTGGTGTGTTCCATGTCACAGCTTGGGGAAGGAATGGTCATAGAACTCCAGCCTGGTTTGGGTTAGGAGGGACCTTAAAGCTCCTCCAGCTCCAACCCCTGCCACAGGCAGGGACCCCTTCCACTGGAGCAGCTTGCTCCAAGCCCCTGTGTCCAACCTGGCCTTGAGCACTGCCAGGGATGGGGCAGCCACAGCTTCTCTGGGCCATCACCCTGGGCCAGCGCCTCAGCACCCTCACAGGGAACAGCTTCTGCCTCAGAGCTCAGCTCAGTCTCCCCTCTTTGGGCAGGTTCAAGCCATTGTCCTTGGCCTGGCCCTACAGGCGCTTGTCCCAAGCTCCTCTCTAGGTTTCCTGTGGCCCCTTTAGGCCCTGGAGCTGCTCTAAGGTCTCCTTTTAAGGAGCCTTTTCATCTCCGGGCTGAACAAGCCTAAGATCCTTATGGATGTGTATGATCATGCCATAGGAATGCACACAAGGGACAGGGACCCCAGAGATACATGAGCTTTCCAAGGGTCAATGGAGCCTCCTTGGGAAGGTGTGCTGAGTCCAACTGCACCCCAGGTCCCTGCTACAAGGGTTCAGCTATTGTGCTTGGGGTGCAGGACAAGGCATCCCCCACCCCAATACTCTTCACTCTGGTTCCTCTCCAGGCTAGCTCTGGGGTGCTGCAGCAATGGGCTCACAATGCCCTGGGTGTACCCAGTGGTCCAGGCACAGCCATCACATTCTTCTTGAAGGCAGTTCTGAGCAAGCAATGAGCGCAGGAGTTTTCACTGACCCCGCGGTAGGATTTCCTCAAAGTCCTGGTGCTTCCCCTGTGTCCCATTGCAAACCAAACTAAAGCCTTTGCAAACATGTCCTGAAGACATACACGGTGTTGCCAGATGTAAGGACACACAGAGGAGAGGGAGGAATCACAGCAAAGAGACAGGAACTGAAGCGATGCCCTGTAGCTATAGGCAGGCAGCTTTCCGAAGAGTGGGAGGGTGCTGGGAGGGTAAAGGAGCAGTGGAGGGAAAGAGGAAACCAGCCCTGAGAAATCCCTTCCCTGTATCCCACACCCTGTGAATCATCTCCTCAAGCTCCCTCAGTTTGAATGCCCACAGCTTATGGCTGGGACACCTTGTAGTTCCCTGTGAGGTTGTCAAAGGAAGCTGCAACCCTGCCTTCTAGAGCTGCCCTGATGCTCTGCTGCATGGGGAAACCAGGCAATGTCTTCTTTCCTCAAGACCCTCTCTGCAGTGGCCCTAGGAGACTGGGTTTAAGGGATGTGCCCGGGTCTCACTGGTAAATCAATGCCATGGGTTCCTCAGCCTCCCCTGGCCCCAAACTCAAACGTGAGGCAGAAGAAAGCAGCCTGAGACCAATGTGGCATGAGACCACACAGATGAGGGTTTGAGCTGGTTTAATCCATGTACCCTTCTGAGCCCTCACTGCTGTGAGCCCAGCTCAACATCCCTCCCTTTGGGGACTAGGCTCCCCTTACAAGTGTCCTCCAAAACCTCATGTCAAAGGTTCTAAAGCAAATCTGGATGATGCTGCGAGGCCATCTTCAAACGTGGGCCTTCCAGCTCTCCAGTATGGCTTCATCAGAATCACAGCTGCAAGCATCTTCAGCCCTGAGCTGCCTTGAAACAGTGTCCTTGCTTCACCAAGGAAAACTGTAGGAGTCGTCAGGATGTGCTCATCTGCACCTTCCCCTCACCTGGTTGTTCCCTGCACACTTACACAGGAGGTGAGGTCTCTGCAGAGGGGAACTATCACTAGAGAAAGCCCAGCATGCTGTCCCACATGGCGAAAGCTACCTGCTGATAGAGACAATCTGCAGGGACAAGATCTGTTCTTTAGACATAAACTCCTCTGTCTTTATGCCAGATGTTACAAGGGCCCAGAAAATGCCTAGGAAAACACTGTCCCTGGAGAACAGCACCAAGTGTTACATGCTCTGCCCCACAGAACATCTAAAGTTTGAGGTTTGTCTTTGTCTAGTGTGTCTGCACAGCCTCCAGCACCGGCTGACCCTGGGGCTCCACATGCCCCTGTGATACTGCTATGGCTGCATCAGACCAAGGTAATGAGGAAACACCGAGAAGCCTCTGCCTCCTCCTGCTCAACTTACCAACAGCAGGAAGTATTCCAAAGAAGGACAAAGTCTCCACAGATCTCCTATATACTGCCCAGAGCCCAAACGAGGGGATGGAAAGAGCTAAAGCAGATGTGGGAAGAAGGAGACGGTCACCAAGGAGCAGCGTGAGGCTCCGGGGACTTCCCTGGTGCTGGCTGCAGCAGGAGCGGACGGCAGCCGGCATGCTGTAACTGCGCTCCAGAGCTCAGGATGCTCGGAACAGCGCCGCTGTTCCAGCTCCGCTCCCAGGCTCCACGGCTCTGAAATCACTACAGCACCTCCAGCCCTTCCGCTTTCATCGCAAGCCCCGTCCTCCCCAGGTTGTTTTTAGCAGCCTGCCCGCTTCTGAGCTGTTCTCTTGTTTATCTTCTGTGCTGGGAGCTCTTTATCTGTCTGGAAGCGCCGCGGCTGCTGGCAGCGAAGGGAAGTGCAGGTTCAGGAACTTGGGTTTCATCTAAGTCGTGCTCGGAACCATTCCCCTTTAGCCCCTTTTCCCCGGCACTGCTCGTGGGACTCTGGTGACTTCGTGAGGAGTTTGTAATGAGTCTGATGTGCTCCAGAGCTCCAGGGATTAAACTGGGACCGCGAATCTTCATTGAAATGAGCACAGCGCTTTGGACCTAATTTTTCTTCTAAAATTAATGTAGCTACAAAAAGCTAATAATAGCTTGGGGATTATTTCTGTAAAGCTGAATTCCTTCCTGCTTGACTAGCTATGTGCTTGCTTATAAAAGTGATGCAGGTACAGGATGGATTCTGAGGTTGTTATAAGCAGGGGCTGCTTACTTCCAGGTACAAGAGAGACATGGAATTGAAACCAGACAGGGACCTGGGACGTCAGGGCACTGGCATACAGCAACAGGGGCAGTGCCAGATGCGAGCAGCTTCTTACACAGCTTCCTGAGCAGCTGCTTCAAAGGCAGGGACAAGAACCTAGCTCAGAAAAGGAACATTGCATCAGCTTTTAGTGGCTGGTTTATTGTCCAGGGCCTGAGAGAATTCTGTGGTCTGTGTGGGTTTGTATACTTTGAGGAACTGTGATTATCTTTACTCATAGGAACATCTTGTTTCTTTCTCACTCTTCCTATCCATCCAGCCACTGTGGCAGTGAATGTCACAGGCTCGTGATGTCCTACAGCAGTGACGTGTGTGTCTGTCTTGGGGGCATTCTCAGCCCATTCCCAGTAAGGGGGAGAGGAGAAGGAGGAGGCTGGAAATGTCTGCGTGGGCCATCTGTAAATGGAAGACAAAGAAACTTCACCAGGAAATGATTGATTCCTTCTTGTTTTGTCCAGGTCTGCTTACAGAGAAGGCTTCAGAAAGTGCTTTCACCTCTGCACCTCTGCAAACCCCAAGGTGCTGTGGTGGGGTTGATGGGCAGAAGTTCAGTGTCTTCTCCTGGTGGAAGAAGCCGTGACACGAAACTCGACAGCCAGACCCACAGAGTTCCTCCAGTGATGCTCTGTGGTGTGTCGGGGGGCAATGCTGATGTCTGCACAGCTCACACGTCTGCTTCCTGCTGCTTTCCCCTTTCCTCCTGGTTTGAACTGCTCTAAAATACACTTACACAGCAAACATTGGTGTGGGGGTACCAGAGTACCCCTTCATGCTCCTTCCTTCATGCACGAAAGGAGAGCTGCATGTAGAAAGCCAGCTCTAGGGTCACTTCTTTTGTGGTCCTTCCTTAGCTGCTGGAGACTTGCTTCACCCGAAAGACTTGCTTCACCTGGTTGTATCTCTGCACTTTGTGACTCTTGTAATGCCTTCATGTTAGGAACAGAAAACCCAGCACAAGGAACACCCTCCAACTGCTCACTGCAGTGTGCGTCATCCCCTGGTGATCCAGGCAGAGAGCAGGGAATACAGGGAGCTCAGCACGGGCTTCTCCTTTGCTGCTATCTACTGTGCAGTGGTGACTCCAGGGCTGCCCACCGCCTTGAGAAAGACATTTTAAACTGCTTTGTCACTGAAAGCTGGGGCTTTGTGATGGGTTGAGTCTCTCTCAGTCCATGAAGGGCAATATGCTGGTTAAATGCAGCATATGACTGATGCAGGGATCTTGCTCCTGTATTGGATACTGGTGGCTAGTTTCCTTTATCTTGCTGTGTGTGCATAGAAGGGAAACTCGTGAGAGCTTTTCTTTCACATATCGTTACTGTCACTGTTGTTATTTCCATTACCACTATGGTACCAACCTGTCTCACTAACAGTACATGACATGGACAGACAGGTACCCAGAGTGGCCGCCTCCCAGCAGTGGAAGATCATTGCCCCCCTGCTACTACTCCAGGGTTCTCATTAACATAGACACAGAAGACAAAAACAGAATGTACCAAATGCAGTTCTGAACTGTACAAATGCTTCAGAAAAGGGGACAGAGACTTCGCTTACGTACGGCTGAAGGATGCACAGAAGCCATCGTGATGGGCACAGTGTGAGATCCTACAGAGAGGGATGGGGCAGGAGAGGAAACAGAACTGTTTGGCAGAAGTAGGCCAAGCTGGGTGTAATGTGGGACTAGAAGGATGCTAAAATGAAGTCTGCAACTTGTCAAAACAATTGGATCCCTGTGGTTTATGCCTAGACTATCAGGCTTGCTTTGCAGTCAGCACGCAGAGACAGGGGGAGGCTGTGCTATATGGATTTGCTCTTTAAGGAGAAACTCAAGTCCTGGGTAAAAAACAAAGTGTGAGGCAGTTACATGGATGGTGACTGCTGGGGCTGTTCCCATCCTGCTGAGTGCTGGCTGAGTCAGAGCCCACAGGAGAAGGGCAGGAATATTGGCCCTGACTCCATCAGTTCTGTGGCTGTGGCAGTGGGACTCGTGCTGGAGGATCCTCTCTCATTCCCTGTGCTGTAGCTGCAGGCAATTCCTGCTGTCCAGCAGGTGTTAAGGGAAAGCAGCTGTATCCAAACTACTAGAGCTTCCCTGGAGCCATTCCTGGGGGCAGCACACACTGGGAAAGCTGAAGGACCTTTGGTCTGTCTGCTTTAGATGTGGGCATCCGTCATCCTCTTTTGGCTGCCTGCTGCAGGCAGCCCCTGCTTGGTTCCTCACCAGTAATGAACACTGCCTCGGTGAGTTCCCTGTGCTCCCACACTGCTGTTGGTGTGATGCAACCCAGGTTTCATATGGGCTGTAATACTGTACCATCCCTGGCAGGTGTTACCCTCTAAAGATAACTCTAATGGGTCCATGGGAGGAGCAGAAGCTGAGATGCCTCCAAACCTCAGGACCTACTGAGACTTTTCCTGCCTTAACAGTGACTGTGCTCTTTGTGGGGGAACTTATATTTCCATGGCATTTGGTCCATGATCTTCCTATTTCCGTGATTTTCAGTCTCCAGCCTAGCTGGGAAGCATGATCCATGGTCACCTT
The DNA here is from genome assembly GCA_002631895.1 of Agapornis roseicollis. Taxonomy (NCBI): domain Eukaryota; kingdom Metazoa; phylum Chordata; class Aves; order Psittaciformes; family Psittacidae; genus Agapornis; species Agapornis roseicollis. Next base: position 30,710 of record NDXB01003193.1, read on the forward strand.
CCTACCCAGCCGCTCAGCCTAAGGGATACCCATGCCATCACATCTGTGGGGAGGCACTATCACATGCATGCCAGATCAGCTTCCCTTTGTACCCTGCTCTCAGAGCACCAGCATGAACCCAGAAGCAAAGAGGAGCGTGAGCACAAACCTTCCTCTTCCTCTCCGTGAGTGAAGCAGCCCAGGGGAAGAAGCACTGTGGGGCACATTGAGAGGTGGCAATAACAGAGGCTATGGGAAGACCTGGCCCAAAGGGACACTGCCCAACATTTTTACCTGTGATTGAGCAGTGCAAGAGCAAGTGCAGGGCTCACACAGTGACCTGACAAGAGACAGACAGGCCTTTTGTCAGCAGGGCAGATCTCTGCATAAGGCAAATGAGTTCTCAGGGATGGCAGTGCTTTCAGATGCTGTGACACATCCTGCCCCTGTCTCTGCAAGTGCTTCTGTTCCTCTTTGCAGGTGAATTTTACGTCGTCTCTAAAATCCCCAGGGATGAGCCAGTTCTTCCCAGTGATTCCTGGGCCAGGGGGATGCCTGGCAATGGGAGGACTCAAAAGCCCTTTGAACAGAGCTCAGAGCACTCTGAAATGTGGCTGTTTTCATGTTTGAGAGAGAAACCGAAGCAAGGTGAACCCCAGGCTTGCAGAGTTCAGCAAAGGACGAGGGGTGCGAGTGCTGCACGGCAGGTGTGGATCATCTGTGCCATGTACATGAGCAATTCCATACTCCTGAGCAGGAGGCAGTGGGAGGAGCAGGCTGCAGTGCTGAGGGCAGGCACTGCTGCTTGGGCAGGCTGCCTTCACTACATCCCTATGGAACTCTGTTCCTTAAACCTCTGTGCTGCTGCCGCTTCCCTCGTCTCGCCGGCCAAAAGCACCCGTGAACAGTCCAATTGCAACAGCTCTCAGAGCAGCCCAGGAGAGGGCAGGCATCGTCCCCCCTGTGCAGGGACTGAGAGGCCTGGGGGCATCAGAAAATAGGATTAATTCTCCCAGCAATGGTGCCTGGGAGAGACTGGGAATGAGGAAAACGGGATTCTCTGTATTGCGCAGGGTGGGATGTGCAGTGCCTGCTTACAAGGGTTTTATTTGATATTCCCTTTTCTCTCCCAGCACATTTTGCAGGAGGTGTGCCTGTAGAAATGAGGACAAATCCAAGACCTGCGCCAAGCCAGTGTTTGTAGGAAAACTCCTGTGGTTCAAGGGCATTATTTGCCAAGCTGTATTTCACTGTAACGTGGCTGTGCAGCTGTGATAACTCACCATAGGGTGCACAGATTTAGTGAGTGTCGTTCAGAGCTGCACCATTACTGAGAGTATGAGCTTGGGCTACCGTTAGTCCTCTGGGCACACCTGGCCCGTGCTAGGAGAGAGGGTTGAGAGACAGAAACCTGATGGAAAGAAACTGGTAATAGAAAATAGATCCCTTCCACTGGAGCAGCTTGCTCCAAGCCCTGTGTCCAACCTGGCCTTGAGCACTGCCAGGGATGGGGCAGCCACAGCTTCTCTGGGCCATCACCCTGGGCCAGCGCCTCAGCACCCTCACAGGAAACAGCTTCTGCCTCAGAGCTCAGCCCAGTCTCCCCTCTTTGGGCAGGTTCAAGCCATTGCCCTTGGCCTGGCCCTATGGCCCTTGTTGAAGGTCCATCTGGAACACAAAGCCATGCAAGTGCAGGAGCCCTGAAGGGGCAGAAGGGCATCACCAGGATACCAAAGCCATGTTTGCACCTTATTTGCAAAAGTCCGTTGCTCTGATGAATCCATGGGCACATCTCATCTTTGCAGCACAATAAGCAGAGCATAGCGTGCAAAGGAGATGTAGGTGTGAGACCAGGTGACATCCACATATCCTGGGCCAAGAAACCCAGGCTGNTGGCTCTTGTTGAAGGTCCATCTGGGACACAAAGCCACACAAGTGCAGGAGCCCTGAAGGGCATCACCAGGATACCAAAGCCATGTTTGCACCTTATTTGCAAAAGTCCGTTGCTCTGATGAATCCATGGGCACATCTCATCTTTGCAGCACAATAAGCAGAGCATAGCGTGCAAAGGAGATGTAGGTGTGAGACCAGGTGACATCCACATTTCCTGGGCCAAGAAACCCAGGCTGTGGTAAGCTTTGTTTTTGCAGTGCTCTATGTAGAGGGAATCATCCTGAGGTACTGAGAAATAAGAACTGCAGCAGCTCTGTGGTTCAGAGTGCAAAGCCCTGCTATGGGATCTGTGCTGCTTCTCCTTGTGCCTGAGTGTGACACAGGGGCTGCTCCCTCTGCACGTGTGTGCCTGCACATGGGGAGCAGTTAGTGAGCTCACTTGGACTTTGGAACTTCCCCCTTTGCAATAACCCTCGCTCTGTTTCTGTTACGTTCAGTGAGCAAGAGGGGAGCTCTGCCTCAGTTAATTGAACTCCCACAAATTCCCATCTCTGCTGGGGAGAAGTTGTGCTTCCTCGCAGATAAAGCAGCTTCTTTTTGTTTCCAAGGGTTAGAGATTAGATCTGGTTACTGTTATACTGTTATTAAAATTCCCATTTACTTTTTTTTTTCTATATTGCTGTAATTACAGAAAGGATGGAAAGAAAATGTTCAGAACAGTTCTGGAACATGAAATATCCCTTGCCCTGTAGCTTCCATGCATGGGGAAGGCAAGAGCCAGCAGGAGCTGCCTGTCCTCCTCCATACCCCACCCTCTGGGTAGTAACATGGAGCTGGATCAAATTCCTCAGGCCTCCAGCAAAAGGGGAGCTGCCTCTGAACAGAAGGTCCCTGGAGCATTTCGTCTCCCAGGAAATAGCCTCAGTTTATCCCAGATGTGAATTTGCAGCCTGGCCTCTGATTCACCGCCTGTGGTTTCAATAGGGATGTAAAGGCAGACAGTGAGCTCCTCATGGATCTCTGTGCTGTGAAGTCAGCAGTTACAGTGACAGTGTGGGACTGTGCCCATGGCATTGGGTGAATGGCTGCCTGCAGGTAGCAGGGGAGAAAAGGAAGCTTACAGGACTGTCACAAAGGCAAGCCCAGAACCACAGCAGATGGAAGGAAGAACTGGGTTCCTTTGGAAGTGGAGGCCATGGAGCTGCTGCGAGGGCTGGAGCAGCTCTGCTCTGGAGCCAGGCTGAGAGAGCTGGGCTGGGGCAGCCTGGGGGAGAGAAGGCTCCTGAAGGGGAGAGCTGAGAGCAGCTCCAGGGCCTAAAGGGGCTGCAGGGAACCTGGAGAGAAAGGGGCTTGGGACAAGGGCCTGTAGGGCCAGGCCAAGGGCAATGGCTTGAACCTGCCCCAACAGGGGAGACTGAGCTGAGCTCTGAGGCAGAAGCTGTTCCCTGTGTGACCTCACAGGAGGAGCCAGGGGCCCAGAGCCCAGCATGGGGAGTGCTGGCCCCTGGGTCAGGAGGGCGTTATTTGCTTACTGTCAGCACGAGGGATACCAGGAACAAGCAGCAGCTTCAAGTCCCTGCTCCAGGGGCTGCATCCCTGAAGTAGCATCCTCAGCAAGCAGAGGGGACGCAGGTCTGGCTCCAGACCTGGCTCCATTCCTGGCTGGGAATTCACTCACTTGGCTGGAGGGGGAAGCCTTTGCAAATGCCAACGCCTCTGTGAGGCAGCAGATGCTGCACTCCCGCAGCTCCAGCCATGGTGGCTCCTTGCAGAGCCTGGCTTCTGCACAGTCCTCCCTGCTTCATTTGAGGAGAGCCCACAGGCCTTCATCTTGACTGTTTCAGCTCCTGTCTTTGGAGGATGGAGATGCTGCTTTCAGGTTCTGTGTGCCATATGGGGGAGTGGGTGTGGGGTGGCTGGAGGTCACCTATTAGCCTGTAGCATTCCTGTCTCTTCATGGATGTTTAACGGGGTGTCAACAGCCGCAGTATGACAAAGCCTCCGAGACTACAGAAAAAGCATTCAAGAGAAATGGATTCTTCTCCACGCTGCACCAATAACCTCCTATGGGATGCTCTGCGGATAGCTCTGTTCAGGCAGCATCCAGGCAGTGGGGCCAGGGGAATTCGCTTTTGGGTGAATTGTTTGTCCATTCTCCTCTCCCTTTCCTCTCCTCTTTTTTCCCCTCCAGCACTATCGTCCCCTTCCCTGTTATTGCCAGTGGGTGTCACTGGGCATGAAACCAGAAATCCATACTAAGGATTTTTGGCCACTCTATTTGTGACTCACAGAGATGTGCTCAGGATGATGTTTCCAGGTAGCTGGGGCTGAATTTCACCTTGGTGAACATAAGGGTTACAGCTCCGCAGCCTCCATCCTATAATGATCCTTTGCCCCTCTAGCAGCTTTCTGCTGGAGGACCATGGAGCATCACAGCCCTGGGACCAGCGGAGTTCATTCTGTGTCTCACCAAACGTGCCTGGCTCTGGGAAGGAGAACAGTGTGTGACAAGGAGCACGCAGTGCTTGGGGCACCTCCACTTTGCTGAGGACAGGAAGCAAAACCCAACATCTTTAACCGACAGTGGGAGGGAGATCCAGGTTGGCAGAACTGTACTTCCCTGTGCTGGAGTGTGGCAGGACTCCAGGCTCAACGCCCCTGTGTGCATGAACCTGGTGAATGAGTATCAAGCCCTCAAAGAAACCCCTGCTCTGCTCTGGAGTGCTTCAGAGGCATGTTCTACAATCTGGTTGCTCGGCAAAGGGGTCAAGATGTCTTCTCAGGCCTGGTTTTTAACAACAAAGCAGCCCTTTTCTGTCTGTGAGGGAGAGATCTAAGTTCTGAGCAGCAGCAGAAGCTTCCCAAAGCATTTTGATGTTTCCTAAACACAGTGGGAGGAGGAGGTGGGAGTCAGGGGTTTAGGAGAGCTTTGCTTGCCTCACCAGTGACACCCCAGCTGGTCTCATGCTCCAGGTTTCTCCCAGAGACACTCATCTGTGAGAAGAGGCAGGAGAAAGGGTGGTTGAAAATAGAGCTGATGTAAACCAGGAGCGGATGTGGAAGTCAGAGGAGCTCTACTGAGTCTGTGCAGCTGCAAAGCAGGGTTGGTGATAGTGAAAAATGGTAGAAAAAGGTGGTCAAAAGGAGAGTGAAAATTTGTAGAGAAGGGAAAACACTTTTGGATCCCTGTGATGCAGCAGCCCCACAGTGTGACCACAGCCAGGGAGGAGGATGAACGGTCCTGCAGGAAACCTGGAGAGGGGCTTGGGACAAGGGCCTGTAGGGACAGGCCAAGGGGAATGGCTTGAACCTGCCCCAACAGGGGAGCCTGAGCTGAGCTCTGAGGCAGAAGCTGTTCACTGTGAGGGTGCTGAGGCGCTGGCCCAGGGTGATGGCCCAGAGGAGCTGTGGCTGCCCCATCGCTGGCAGTGCTCAAGGCCAGGTTGGACACAGGGGCTTGGAGCAAGCTGCTCCAGTGGAAGGGGTCCCTGCCCGTGGCAGGGGTTGGGAATGGAGGAGCTTTAAGGTCCCTTCAACCCAAACCAGTCTGGGGTTCTATTCTATGATGACCCATCGGCACGTGTCTGGTAGAGGCAGCACTGGAGTAGGCACTGAGCGGGGATGGGGGCAATGGGCAGCAGCAGGCAGGGCTGAGCCAGGACAGCAGGTCCTTACCTCCCAGGTGATGTGGTCACTGGTGAGCCCTGGCAGCAGACACTGATGGAGCTTCTGGAGCAGCTTGGAGGAAAGGTCTTTGTACCAGACATTTCCCACCGTGAGCAGTCCTCGGAAACATGTGGTCCTTCATGAGCCTTTGGATCAAGTCTCTGGACATCCTGTTTCTGATTGGAAAGACTCCAGATTTCATAGCTTGTAATTTGGGATGCACTGATGCGGATGCATTGGACCTGCTCAGGCCCCAGCTGATGTTCTGGACTGGACCTGCTGCCCATGATGGGTGAAATACCACCCCTGGTCCTCCAGTGGCAGCACACAGGCATTCTTCACCCCCCCATTTCCTGTGGTGATTCAGCAGCCAGCACCAACCTTCATCTATGAGGAGAAAAGTGGGAGCTTTGCACTGGAATTTTCTGAGGTGTCCTGAGGTTTGCTCTGCAATGCCAAGGCAGGCAGGCTCCAAATAGGAGCATATACTGAACATGGTGCAGGTGGGGAGCTCCTTGCCACAGGAAATACAGATGGGTTTAAAAGACTGTCAGACAAACCCATGGCAGGATAATACCCCCAGGGCTGTTGGACACCCAAATGCAGCGCCTGTCTAAGCACATCTGAAGCCCCGGCTGCCTGAAGCCTGGAGGCATGTGAGGAAGTGTGTATTGCTGCTTCCCTTCTCTTTCCCTAAGGACTGCAGCTTGATGTTCTCTACGCACTGGAACAGGCTGCAATCACCGTCCCTGCAAGTGGAGACGAGGCCTCAGTGCCATGGGGCAGTGGTGGCCTTGGGAACAGTTGGACTGGATGAGCTTAAAGCTCTTTTCTCATTGATTCTATGATCTACATCCCGGGCTTGTTGGTTGGGCTCTGATGTGCCAGTCCTTACTGCCAGGGGATTTCACACTCGAGAGGCAGGCTGAGCACAGTTAAAGGGCTTGCCTATGCTGTGAGTGTCCTTTCCTCCTATGACACAAAGGGACACCCATGTACCAGTTGTGAAAGGGGCAGGAGCTACCTAAGAACCATGTTGGGACTCTTACCCCAGGGAGCTGGAGATCTCCACCCCAGGGTCAGTCAGGTGCCCCCAGCCCTTTCCAACCAAGCCTGGTTTCAGCACAGTGACTCTGGGCTGTGTCCCACAGCGCAGGCACCTTCTCTGCTCTCTGATGTCCATGCACCCCTCTCTCTCAGCTCCTGTTAACTGAAAGCCAGACTTGCACACCGAAAACGATTTCCAGGTGCTCACAACCCTCACACCACCTTAATTAAGCTCTTTGGATGAGAATTCCCTTAGGCTGTTAGTTCTTCTTAATGCAACCAGACAAGGGGATGGGGAGAGCAGGCCATTAGACATGATGTTCTGAGATTAATCTTGCAAGTGCACCTTTGCACCTCAGATTTCAGTGCCCTTCTCTGCCAGGCCTGCCAAGCCCTGTGTCACAGGACTGATCAGCTAAAAGCCTTGCTCATCTGAAGGCTTGACCGTTTCTTTCCAGTCTGTCAGCTGCAGGAATAAAAGCTGTGACCTCTGCTGACAAACCCTCTCTCTGGAAAACCTCACTCCAACTAAAGGGGGATGAGACGTGCTGATGGTCACTGCCCTCTCGTCATGTTTCTAACAAGCAGAGGGAAGGACCAAAACAGTGGTAAATGCCCCATCCCTGGCAGTGCTGAAGGCCAGGTTGGACACAGGGGCTTGGAGCAAGCTGCTCTATGGAAGGGGTCCCTGCCTGTGGCAGGGGTTGGAGCTGGTTAAGTTCCTTTCCAACACAAACCATTCTATAATCCTATAAATGCTATGAAACACAAAACCTATTGGAACAGTGATGGAGTGATCAACTGTGGGATGAGTTCGAGGGACAAAATGCTGTCAGCACAAGCAATGTGTTTCTTTTCTTGTCAGAAGAGCAAGCACGAATCTCCCTTCGTGCCCCCAGTGTAACCAGCTAGAGTTTCCATGATGCACAACAATAGGTCTTTTCTAGTTTTACTGACTCCAGGATAATGATGGTCTCCTTATCCTCATTTTTCTCCAGCAAAACAAACAACCTATACATCTTTAAAGTTCTGCTTGAAAGTCCCAGGATACATTTATTCTTCCACCCTTTGTCCCCAAGCCTCAGCCTCACACCAGATCATTCACAGAATCAAGGAATGGTTTGGGTTGGAAAGGACCTCAAGATCATCCAGTTCCAACCCCCCTGCCATGGGCAGGGACACCTCACACTAAACCAGGGCACCCAAGGCTCTGTCCAACCTGGCCTTGAACACTGCCAGGGATGGAGCACTCACAACCTCCCTGGCCAACCCATTCCAGTGCCTCACCACCCTCACAGCAAAGAATTTCTTCCTTAGATCCAATCTAAACCTCCCCTGTTTAAGTGTTAGTCCATTACCCCTTGTCCTGTCACTACAGNGGATGGAGCAAACCTCCCTGGCCAACCCATTCCAGTGCCTCACCACCCTCACAGCAAAGAATTTCTTCCTTAGATCCAATCTAAACCTGCCCTGTTTAAGTGTTAGTCCATTACCCCTTGTCCTGTCACTACAGTCCCTGATGAAGAGTCCCTCCCCAGCATCCCTATAGGCCCCCTTCAGATACTGGAAGGCTGCTCTGAGGTCTCCACGCAGCCTTCTCTTCCCCAGGCTGAATAGCCCCAACTCTCTCAGGCTGTCTTCATANCCCCCTTCAGGGAAGGCTGCTCTGAGGTCTCCACGCAGCCTTCTCTTCCCCAGGCTGAATAGCCCCAACTCTCTCAGGCTGTCTTCATACCGGAGTCATTCTTTCTCTGCCTGGATTTCTCTATTTATGCTTTTCTCTATTAATGCATCTAAGGTGATGCATTAATTTTTCAGGGGTTCTGCAGGGAACATGAGAGGTAGTAATTTGGTTTATAGAATTCATTTGCTCAAGGTTACAAGCCAACAGCTTGTCCCCAGCTCTTTGTGTCGCAGCTGCTATCCATATGGGCTAGAGGAGTGGGGCTGGGGGACACATGGAGAGGGGCTATTATGAGCATGTTCCCTTGCTGCTGCCCAGTTTCCCTGTTGTGTTAAGCCACAAAGGTCATCCAATCCCAGACTGGTTTGTGTTGGAAGGGACCTTAAAGCTCATCCACTTGGTCAGCAGTTCCCAGCACAGCTCACAGCTACATGGCTGCTCTGACCTCCTCTGTGCCACCAGGCAGTCACAGACTCCTTCCTCTTGGGGATCCTGAATGCTCAAGTCAGTGCCAGTGGTCAGGGGCTGGATGTAGCCATCGTGCCAAGTGCTTTACAGGATGATCGCAGGGAGCATCCCCTCCTGCCCAGGGACAAGGCAGCTCTGGGGCAGCGAGGTGCTGGCTGGAGATGGTCACTGCCTGCCTGCTCCTGCATCCCTGTGTGTGTGGCCTCTTGGGGCTCTGTCCCAGCCAGCTCCCCACACTCTCCCCTGCCTACATCATCAGTGCCAGCCCTGCACAGTCTGAAGGCCTCAATAGTTATACCTTCCTGTTATACCTACCTTTATATGACTGCTTTCTGTTCTGATTTATGTCTATAAATATAAATAAATATAAATACACTATTTATATCTCTTTATTAGAGAGCTCCCTTTTAAATACACAGATTTGTCCCCTCGGCACTTGCTTTGTTCTGTTATGAGATGATATCAGTGTGTTTGTTCCCCTGTTTACAGACATGTTGTAATCCTAACTGCTTCACTTAAGTGTTTAATGAAGGTATTTACTCTAAATTGTTTGCTGGGATTTTCTTCTACAGTTCAGGGATAAGAAGAGGCTGGAGCATGCTATTTCATTACAGTGATTTGTGTTATTGGTATTTGGTGTCAAATGGAGGAGACTTAACTGGCCCATATGGTTGTTACATCTGAGTCGGTGGCTTTTCTTGGAGGACTGAAGCTGATGGATATAAGAACTGATGGATGCTTTGTGCTCAGATAGCAGATCCTCATATGCATCCACAGCAACAACAGGCAGGACAGGGATGCAAATCAGCCGTTACATGCCTCCCAGGGCCTCCGTAGGGCAGGGTGAATGCCCAAGAGCTCCTTGGTGTAGAACGTCCAGCAGTCATTCACAGCACTGGGAAACACTTGGAAAAGTTGATGCTGCTGCATTGTAGAGGGGAATGCCAGATGGAAATGGCACTGGCTTTATGCATGGGCAGCTGATGGCAATGGGGTTGGAACTTGATGAGCTTTAAGGTCCCTTCCAACATGAACCATTCTGTGATTCATGTTTCCCAAGCCAATGGCCTGTGCCTGCAGTGGAGTTTGGTGCCGCTGCAGGAACAACCAGCACTGCTTCCTCAGCATGACCTGCATCCTTCTCAGCCCTGGAGATCAGAGCCCTCATGCATGGGGGACACCCAGGGTTGGGAGTGGGCTTCCTGCCATGCTCCGGGGAAAGCTGTGTTTGCCTTGGCTCTGGAGCAGTACAGGCACTTCCATAGAGGCAAGTCCAGAGCTACACCAGATGGAAGGAAGAAATGGATTCCTCAGGAATAGGAGGCCATGGAGCTGCTGCAAGGGCTGGAGCAGCTCTGCTCTGGAGCCAGGCTGGGAGAGCTGGGCTGGGGCAGCCTGGGGGCGAGAAGGCTCCTGAAGGGGAGAGCTGAGAGCAGCTCCAGGGCCTAAAGGGGCTGCAGGGAACCTGGAGAGAAAGGGGCTTGGGACAAGGGCCTGTAGGGCCAGGCCAAGGGCAATGGCTTGAACCTGCCCCAACAGGGGAGCCTGAGCTGAGCTCTGAGGCAGAAGCTGTTCCCTGTGAGGGTGCTGAGGCGCTGGCCCAGGGTGATGGCCCAGAGAAGCTGTGGCTGCCCCATCGCTGGCAGTGCTCAAGGCCAGGTTGGACACAGGGGCTTGGAGCAAGCTGCTCTATGGAAGGGGTCCCTGCCCGTGGCAGGGGTTGGGGCTGGAGGAGCTTTCAGGTCCCTTCAACCCAAAGCAGGCTGGGATCCTGTGATTCAATGATACTGTACCTGGGTGATGACCCTGAATCACAGTCCAGGAGCTCTCAAGAACTCTGGGAAAGTGTAACAGAAGCTAAACTACACACAGGAAAAAACCACCACTGCCCTGGGCCTTTGGGCTCTTAAGCAAAGCTAAACCTTTAGACATCAGCCCCCAGTAGCAAGGGGGCTGTTCCATCCTCCTGAGCATGGTGCCATTGCTGCACTCTCCCCTCCGCACTCGGTGATCCTGCAACGCGCAGCTTCCCCAGCTCCCAGGAGCCTCCCAGGCATTGCCCAACAGCTCCCTACAAGTGTCACCAGAGGCTTTTGAATCACGGGCACATTCAGCCAAATGGCAAAGCATTCGAGGCCACCCACAAGCCAAACGGAGGCTTGCATTTGTTGATGAGTAAATGCTTGTGCTAAGAATAGCTCCTTCCAGCTTCGCTGCTCACCTACCTTATCCTGCTCCAATTACCTAACTTAATTTACTCCAGCTGTTTCTCCATAGCTCTATGATCTATTTTGTACCTCCTTCTGGTTTCGCCTTGATTTCACTGTATATTTTAACATACCAGATCCATTTATCTTTGAAAGTGCCTCTTCTTACAGGAAGGCTGCATACAGCATCGCTGTATTCATGTCCCCTCCATTTCCCTCCACTCACAGCCAGGCTTTGTGGCACATATGGATGCTGGCAGCACACTAGTTGTATGCGGAACATATTCAGCACAGGAAGCACTTGTTTCTGAATGAAACTTATTGTCCTGACCCATTCCCATCTCTTTCAGCAGACAGGTTGAAAGGGCAGAACTACAGCCTGGATTCCTGAGATATGCCCTCTCTGAGAACCAGGCTCAGCCACTATTTCCCAGAGCTCATCTCCCAGTCCTGCCCTTGAGGGAAATACTTGCTCCCAGCTCAGGTGCATGGCGCTATGGCAACTCTGCTCCAAGTATGATGCCTCAAATGGATCTTCCTTTCTTCTCCACAAGTCCTTTCTACTGCCAAGCCCAGGAGCAGAAGAAATTAAAGCAATCCAGATACCAAACCAAAAGCTTTCACTCTGTTGTTGCTCACACTGCAGAGCCCCAGACACCAGTGAGAGGATGCAGCATGGCCCACAGGTGGGTCTGCAGGTAGGAGCTCTCCAGCACACCCACAGGAGCAGAGCAGACCAGAAAGGGACATGCTCCCTACTTAAAGGCCTTGGAAATACCTTGGCTCTGGCTGCTTTGCTCAGCCCCAGCCCGGATTCTCTGCAGTAACTGGGGGCACAGGAGCACCTGAACTGGCCCAGGAGGTAGGAGTAGGGGACCTTCATCTGAGTGAAGGGGAGGTGGGTCTGTAGGAGAGCTGGGAGCCCCTTAGCAAAGCTGCAGTCATCAGCAGTGCCACTGATTCCCAGGCACATCTGCAAGAGCCTGCACAGTGCGGGCTAGGGCACGAGCCTACGAAGGCTTCAGCTCATCCAGATGGACATCAAGTTGAAGCAGGGCTACAGGACTCCCCTGATGGGTGAGAGAAAGACACTTTCATCCCCAGATAGCTGCTGCAGCTCTCTGGGGCAGGGGTGAAATTACTACTTGGAGGTACGTCTGTCTGACAAGTGTCGGTGAGTTATTCAGGCTGGATGTAGCTCTCCCAGCCTCCAAAACGGGGAGTGCGGGATTCACCACCTGTACCTAATGTGTAATGGTGGAGAAAACCAGAGGATGATACACAGGGCTGCACTATGAGCAGGGGAACGTACCTACCTCTGCTTTGGGATCCCCTCGTCTCTTCTTACTTCTCCTCTCCTGCCTCCTCCCGTGCCCATCAGGCTTTTCTCCCTCCCACTGAGCTGCCTATGAGCCATGAACTGCCTCAAGCAGAGCCGCAGCCCCGAGCCCTGCTGTGCCACCGGGGGCTCCAGGGCCTGCGGGACCCCTGGTTGTCCCCCCCCACTCCCTGACGCAGCCTCCCACACGGCTGGAGGAAGCGGCTCCGGTGCAGGCATAGGCAGTTGTGCTGTTGGAGGAAGCCTGGAGGAGAGGAGAGGCAGAGACTGTGCTGGGACCACGGGGAAAGCTGGGCAGTGCCTCTGGCTGGCTGGCAGTGTGGTGGGAGCGGGATGGGAGCAGGGCAGGAGAGGGATGGAAGCAGCATGGGAAGCAGGGAGGGAGCAGGCTGGAAGAGGCTGAGGGGTAGGATTGGAACAGGATGAGAGGGTGATGGCAGATGAGAGCGTGATGGGAGAGGGATGGGGACGGGTGGGTGTGGGACTGGGAGCGATTAGAAGCGGGATGGGTGCGACGTGGGATCAAGGTGGGAGCAGGATGGGAGTGGTAGGAGCGGATGGGTGCGACGTGGGAGCGGGGTGAGCGAGAGGTGAGAGCGGTGGGAGAGGATGGGAGTGAGTAAGAGCGGTGTGAACGGGATGGGAAGGGGTGGGAGAGCTGTGGGAGCGGGATGGGAGCGGGATTGGTTCGTGTGGGAGCGGGATGGGAGCGGGATTGGCTCGGGTGGGAGCGGGATGGGAGCGGGATTGGCTCGGGTGGGAGCCGGTAGTTGAGAGCGTGATCGCAACCGGCCCGGAGCAGCGGCGGACACCGCTAGGGGGCAGGGACACACCGCCCGGGCGGCGCCGAGCCCGGCCCGCGGCAGCGACCGCAACGGAGCGGCCCGGAACGGATCGAATCGGCCCGGAACGGCCCGGAGCGGAGCGGCACAGCCCGGAGCGGAGCGGCCCGGAGCGGACCGGCACAGCCCGGCCCGGCGCCTGCCAGCGCTGCAGAGTCGCTGCCGCTCCTCTCACGCCCCGCAGTTCAGCACCGAGCGGGCACTCGCGTCCCACCGGCCCCGTAGGACCTGGGAGAGAGGCCGCTGGGGACACAGGACCGGGCAGGGTGGCCCTGAGCGCGGCAGGAGCCTCAGCACCGGCACCAAAGGGCTCGCGTGGCCGCAGAGCCCCGATGCCAATGGGGAAACTGAGGCACGCTCGGATGCGCCCTTAAAGCCTCTGCAGCGAAGGCTCCGTGTTCCCAGCTCACCGCCTGTGCTGGGGAACGGGGATCGCCCGCCTCGGGACGCTGCCAGCATCCGTCAGGGGCTTGCAGCCACCAGTGCCAGCTTGTCCTGTGGTGCGGGTGCGCCTCGGGCTCACAGCCGGCGCGATGCTCTCCTCTGAGCCCCTCATGACAGGGACTGGAGCAGGAAATGCTGCCCCTCATGCAGATAGCTCTGATGAGTCGAGGACTTCACTTCCCTGCTCTAAGGCTGTTGCTAACCAGTCCCACTGGTACCCAAAGCTGACAGAGACAGGGGGACCTACTTCCCAGAATGGGACTTTAGCCAGTTTGAGGGTGTTCAACCCCAATGGCACCGCATTGCTGCACCTGAGACCTGCCCCATCACAGTGTGCTTGAGGGATGCTCCTCGGCTTCCCCCCACTGGAGATTCTCTGCTGTGGATTCATAAATATTTCCTCCTTAAGGAGCATCTGCTCTACCCTACAACATAATACCCCGGGCAATGCTCCTTCAAGGAGAAGGCAACAATTCTTCCTCAGCAAAGGGTCTGATCCCATGTTCTTGACAAAAGGCAGAGGAATGGGAATTTTCAGATGGGAATCTGCTTATCTGGATCAATCCCATCCAGCTCTGCAGACTGGGAGCATTGCTTGCTGCAAAATTGGCAGGTCCCTGTCAAGCAGCCAAGGGATTACTGCTTCCCCTCCTGCTGGAGCTCTCTAATGTTTGGTTCCTCTCCATCCCTCCTATCTAGTGCTTCACACACTCTCTGCCTTTCATCTCCTGCTGGCAGCATGATCCAGGTGCCTTGGACCCACTCCAGTCTCAGTGGGATAGCAGGATGGGAATGGCTGACAATGGGCACTGGTCCCACTACTGCAAGGGTTTCCTTGTCTACTTTGAACAGTCCCATCTGCTCACTGCACCCACATGGGCAAACTCCTCCCCAGCCTGGGAAGTGACTGTTGTCCTTACCAGTCCCCATTTCCCCTCAGTGAACAGCTGTATAACTGCTTTTTCACATGGCTCTTTTGCCTCTGGCTGCTGCTGTGATTTTGCTCCACAAGTGGGCAATCAGCTGTCAACCTGCTAAAGCCTGTGTGGAGGAGGCCACGGAGCTGCTGCGAGGGCTGGAGCAGCTCTGCTCTGGAGCCAGGCTGAGAGAGCTGGGCTGGGGCAGCCTGGGGGAGAGAAGGCTCCTGAAGGGGAGACCTGAGAGCAGCTCCAGGGCCTAAAGGGACTGCAGGGAACCTGGAGAGAAAGGGGCTTGGGACAAGGGCCTGCAGAGGATGAAGTCAAACAGAGCCCAAGTGTGATTTATGGATGCAGGTATTGACCAAGGAGGACTGCAATGTTTCACCTGTGTGCCTGTTCATTAAGCAGCAAGTGGCTATGGAGGCAAAAGCCCTGCAAAACGAGGAGATTCCTCATGAGTGCGCAGTCCTGCACATACTGAGCATCAAAACCAACTGAATCCACCCCTCTGGGTCATGCAGGGGATGTACATGGCTTGCAAAACCAAGGTCGAGGCGTCTCTTCTTGACAGGGAGCTGATACTGGGTCCCAGCGCTCTCTCTGAGGACCTTGGTGAGGATCAGCCACTTTTACAGCAGGGAGAAGCTCATGAAATCAGCCTGTGTGAACTCACCTGGGTAAATAAGGGGAGAAGTCTGCACTTTGGGAGCATGCAAAGAAATCCCAGCCCTGCAGGGAATCCAGCCTTGGGTCAGTATTGGCTTTCTGCTCACTCCCCCATGCTCCAAATACTTCCCAAATCCTACAGGCAATAAAATGACATTAAAATACACAAGCACTTACTGGGGAAAAAGAATCCTCATAAAGGTCACTTGTATTTAGAAAGCTCTAGTTCCTGTTTGGTTTGACTCTTAAGGGATCATTTAAAAACACACAGAAGAAATCTGGATTTGAAAGAACTTCTTTGGCAACGCCAAGGTTTCAATGGGAATCCCATCAGCAGCACAGGATTGAAGCTGTTCCGGTTGGGTTGACCAAGCAGTGGTTGTCCAGGCTTCACCCCAAAGTGTTCCCCCAGAGATTTACCCAGATTTCCTGGCTTTATCAGGCACCAAACTTGACTGGGGGGAATGGGAGGAAGGAAGCAATGCAGGACAGAATTCTTGTTTCTGGAGGGACCTCAGAAGCTTGCTTTGCGTCACGTTGGAATTAAACCATGAAGAAACCATTAAGAATAAACCATGAAGAAAATTCCCTTTTTTTTTTTTTTTTATATATTCCAGCTTTCCTGGATTTGTCCATTTTTCCTTCCTTCATTTCAGTGCCACTTTTCCAATGCTTGTGTTATGTTTTAGCCCAACAGGAATGACGAATGTCATTTGGCGCTCTGTGAGTATTCAACAGTAGCAGAGATCCTTCAGTCATCATTCCAGAAGGGCACTGGTCTTCCTGCTAATGCTGTGTCACATCTGCTTGCCCTGTGTGGATGTCTCAGACAGCCATGGGCATCATCACTCATGGGTGCCTGAATCCCTCCTCAGATGGCCAGGCAGAGCATTTCCACATCACCAAATGCATTTCCACATCACCAAATGCATTTCCACATCACCAAATGCATTTCCAGCAAATTGAAACCTATTTCATGCACAGCCTCAATTCTGGTCGGTCACAAATGTGACATTTTCTGACCACTGCTCATGAAGGGAAACTGCCTGGAGTAAAGGACACCTTCCTTCCCACAGGCCCAACCTCACAACCTTCACTTTCAGCACAGCTTCCTGCCTGTATGTGCATCCCAAAGAGCTCAGAAGCCAGAGGCTCATTGCATCAGGCAGTAAGGCTGTCCCACAGTTAGGCTGTCCCACAGCAAGGCTCCTTGATCCACCAGCATCTTCTCTCCCTTGTCTGGGCTCCTACAGAGCAGAGTTCTCCCCAAGGAGCTGTCATCCTCACAGCACAGGAGACATCATGGGTGTTTTAGAGGACGACTTCCCAAGGTCCTGGGAGAGGTACCTGGAGAGGTAGCACCACCCTCAGTGATGAAGCATGGTGCTCCACACCATCAGCATCCTGTATCAGATGTACCAAAGTGACTGACTCCACAAGGTCCCAGGTGGTCCAAGATGTCATTGCTCCTCACCCAAACACTGTACCCCCCTCCTTGAGACATGCCAAGTGGTTGTGTGAGCACAGCTAATCTATGAGCTAGTGGAAGGTGTCCCTGCCTATGGCAGGGGCTTGGAATTGGATGAGCCTTAAGCTCCCTTCCGGCCCAAGCCAGTCTGGGATTCTGTGTCTATGAAATAGCCATCAGGTGCCCAGGAGTATTAGAAATGGGCTGGGCCAAGCCAGGCATTCCTGGCTGTATTCTTGGTTATAAATGGGAGATCTCTCCACCCATTAGGAACATGCAGAGGGTGAAGATACATAATTTCCCCTCTATTTTTCATCTCACCTTCAGTATTTATTCCCTATTGGTGAGCAAGGCCCAGCCTTTTCACCAGGGCTGGCTCACAGCTCATCCATGCAGTAGTCCTGGCAGTGTAACCAGCGTTTTCCCACCTCCCAGCACAGTGCCTCAGGGCTCCATAGGAAAACAGCCTGAGATGGATGCAATGCTACAGGCAGGATGGTCTGGAGCTGCAGGACAGAGCATTCGGTCTCATCATGCTGAGTGTGGCACAAGCATGGCTGAGCCCTTGAGGTGCTGTTCACGCTCTTTGAGGATGCTGTCCCCTTGCTGAAACTGGTGCTGCAGCCTGTCTGACCTCCCTAGGTAAGGGACACTGCTGCTTGCCGAGGGAATGATAACTCTGGCTCCAGTCCTCCACTATTAAAGCCTTCCCAGTAACACTGCCCTCTCCCAACTGGATGTTAATCCAGTGCCTAATTTACGCATGAATCTCAAGTTTCTTGGTGCTCCAGTTGTATTGGTTCTCACTGTTATGACTGAAGCAATAGCTGCTGCGCTCCCTTCCTCCCTCCCTCCTGGACAGGCCTTAGCTGGAAACCCCTGTTTGTTGTTATCAGTGGTGCTAGCCCCACTGCCCATAGTTCCTGGAGAGCTGCTTTTGTTGCTCCATGATGAGGGCTGTCGAAATTATTCCACAGAGAAAACTGAACTTGGATTTTCAAGGGCAGTTTGTTTCTAACAGATACTGCCCATTTTCTGGAGGAAAAATAGTACAAAGAAAACTCAAAGAGGTTTTCTTTTCATGGAGCAAGATATGGAAATACATCTGAGCCGTATAAAAACACACGGCTGGATTCCAGCTCAGCTGTCAATCCCCAACTGCCTGTAGTTCCAGCTGGGGTGGGGGATTGCAGACCAGACACTGCCTCAAGCAGCTCATCTCACCAGCCGCTGATGAGCAAATGCCACCCATGGGGAAGTATTTCCAGGAGAAAGGAAGAAATCCTAGAGGCTGCTCCTAGCAAAAGCCTGTTTCAGTATTGGTGGAGAGGATGGGTGGGGAGAGAGCAACATGAGGAGGAAGGAGAGGGTGTAGGGTGGGAGATTTGGCTGATGGACACAGCTTGTTGATGTTGGGCCAAGAGCAAATAACTGGGGACCCCTTGCCCTCTGAGGGTCTTTTCCTTGTCCTCTTGCAGAGACAGGGTCTGCAGGAGGAGGTTGCAAACCTGCTGTGCTGTCCTTAGGAAAGGACCAAACATCACCACGCCAGGAGGCCCAGGACCAGCCACCCTCCTGTAGCCACACGTGCTTGGGCAGACACCTGCACAGGCAGGCACGGCAGGTATGAGGAGCACTTGACTTGTTTGAGCCTCAGAAACAGCTCCAAGTCCTTTCCGACCCTAACTGTTCTCTGATCCTATGCTCCCAGATGCCTGTGTATGCATGGAAACCAATGTGCCCTAGAGTAATGAAACAGCAGCAGAGTGACCCAGAGGACATCCTGCAGCTTTCCTCTTCAGGGAGAGCAGCTCTCTCCAAGAGGCCATTAGAAAGGCTTTGCCTCTGATGGCAGCAAATAAAGACCTGTTGGGAAGCATGCAACTGTGGCAGAGATGACAGCATTTGCCAAGCCATGTGTCAGAGGGCCAGCCTACAGCTTGACTGCTCAGGCTTGGGCATCACTGAGGACCAAGTGGCACTGATTGAGGGCAATCCATTGACTTGGATGGCTCCAGATATGCCACCTCCCAGGCATTTGGCCTGGTGGAGCCCTGCATGATATGGCCCAAGCTTCAAGATATCAGCCCACAACCATTCGGAACAGCCCTGAGACAGTGCTCTCACACACTAACACACTAGTGAGAGACAAGGAGCAGAGCTGGTTGGACAGTTGGTACTGTTACTTCTCCCTTCAGACCCACCTGTCCTTGGTGCTTCTTCCTGCCTGATGAAACTGTATGCTGGAGGCTGGGTAGCTTGAGCTCAAGGTCTTGAAAGGTCAAAATGCCCTTCTCCCACTTCCTCGTGTTCCATTGAAACACCATGGAGAATGGAGTGCAAAATTCCCTGCATCAGTGTGCTAGTAACAGGAAATGTGATGGAGCATCCCAGGGATGGGAGTGTGCTGGCTGAGAGCAGCATGTCTGATGTGCCAGGCCAGAGCTCTTTTGGTTGGTGCATCTCATAGTTCTGGATCATTAACAGACCAGTAAGTAATGTCCTTCCTGGAGCTGAGAGCTGTTCCTAACCTCCAGTCCCTTACTGTGGAGCAGCATGCCCAGGGACTTGGGGGGGGACCTGTTCAGCAATGCCTGAGGCTGAGCTGTGATTTAGTGTGTGGTGCCCCTGCCCATGGCAGGCGTTGGAACTGCTCGAGTCAACTACTCCTATAATAACGTGTGGGACCTGTGCTGGAACAAAACAACAGCAAGATCCTCTTTGGCACCAGGGCCCAGGGCAGTGTGTGCCTTGCTTGTTCCACTGCCCTGGAGAACCCAAGGGAAACAAATCTTCTCCCAGGGCCATTCTGCTTCACCTGCATAATGGCACCGTCCTTGCTGAGCCCAGTGAGGAGCACGTTACCATTGACTTGCTGGCAGAAATGTGAACTGCTCTTGATGGGAAATGAACCCAAACCACACTGCATAAAATGCTTTGCAAAGGGAAGAGCAGCTCCTTGATGAATCACCTTTGACAGCGCTTACAGCACCCCTCCCCTGCAACAAACACTTCAGAACAGATAGATACTGCAGATCTCTCATTACTGGGAGGAAAGAGAGATTTCAGAGAGCCCCTGGGCAGTCAGCGCTCAGGGGTTCACTTCCTGAGCTCCTCTGACCCCCATTATTAAACCCATTTTTCAACAAAGCCATGGTTTGGGAGACCTTCAGCAGCTTCCACCAGAACCAAAACTTCAGACACGTTTGGTGAAAGCAGTGAAAAGGAGGGGGGGGAATAAAGGAAATTAGAAACGTGGAAATGTAATAACTTTCCATTATGCAAATTTGATTTAATCAGGGATGGAGCTGAAGTGCAATAAAAACATACTTTCATTAAGTTTATGACTTACAGACTCCATAATACCCCAGAAATGTCAATTATAAAGTTACCATAGTGATACATGGCTACAGCTTCAAAGTGATCTGTTTCCTCACCAAGAACCAGGACCTGGTTTCTCAGCTCCTTAAGTTGGTAAGACTCAAATGGCAAATGTCTTTGGCAGCATAGATGAGCCTTACACCTTAAGCTCTGCTCAAACCACCTGTGCCTGTGGGACTGATGGAATAATCCTTCTGGTCATGGGTGGGATGTTTGAGGCACAGATTTAGTGCTCAGGGTCCATTGCAACTGTGCAGTCCTGGAAGCAGCCTGTGAGGGCCCTTTCATCAGGTAGGGCAGACTGGGGTGTGTTTGGCCTGGCCTGCAGGATGTGGGCTGAGAGCACTTGGTGGTCCCATCAGCCTGAGTGTCCGGTGCTGGGATGTGCTCCCAAGTGTGCGGCATGGTCCCCAGGCTGGTGCCAGAGCTCCTGCAGAGGGTTCATAGAAGCCTAAGATGGTTTGGGTTGGAAGAGACCTTAAATCTCATCCATTTCCAATCCCCTGCCAGACGCAGGGGCACAATATCCTATCAATATGTTTAGTTCCTTCTTAGGAAGGGCCTAAAGTCTTCCAGATCTGACCATTCCTGCTGGAAACCCCCAAATTCTCCCCAAGATGTGACAGAGCATCCGTGCAAAGGTCTTGGGCATGGCAAAACTGACAATGGACACCATCTAAAATGTGTTTCTGCAACCAACAGATGAAGAAAGGGCCCAGGACTGACTCATTTGACCATTTCAGACAGAAAAGCAAAGGCAAACAGTGGGATGTGCCCTGGGCTCCCCACTTTCCCCAGCAGGCTTCCCAGAACTGTCCTGCTATCACAGAATGATGCTGTTGAAACAGAGGAATTCAGGGTGCCTGGGTCGTTCTGAGTGCTCTGGGCTGATGGTTGCAATGGTGAGGCACTGCTTAGCTCATGATGCTTCATGTAGGCAAAGCCCTGCGAGTCTTTGTGAAGCAGCTAGAGCCATTGAGGAAAGCAGGAGAATGCATTGACAGTATTTAGTGGATAGAGAGGTGTGTTACAGCAGTTTGGCCTCCTTCAATGTAAATGTCTCACTTGTATGTAAGTTATTGCACACGGGGAGAGGGATTGACCCTTTGGTCTTGTTGTGGGATGGAACAATGAAAAGGCATTTCAGTCAGCTATATGGAGAAGGAATGAAAAGCCAAAATAAAGGAGAAGTATGTGGTATATTCCATTTGAGATGGAGGGCATGATGCTCTATCAATCACAAGGCAAACATACCTTTACCACAGGATTTGAGGACCAATAGACCTATAGCATCTGAACATAGGACACACCAGTGTTCCCCCTATGATTTTTCCTTTTGTTGTTCTGGGTGGTTTGGTTGCTTGGGTTGGGGTTTCTCTGGTTCTGTTTTGCTCAGAAAGCTGGTCCCACTGGCAGGAACTTCAACAATAACCCAGCTGGATGGTGTAACTCTCACTGGAACGAACTCAAGCTGGTAGCCTTCACTTGCACTGTAACTGCCCATCTCTGCTTGGATCAGCTTATTGGTAGGTCAGTCAAGCCAAATTGGCATTCTGTGCCACAGAACAGCATTGCATTCCAAAGGGAAGTAGGGTGAAGAGTGCTGCTTCCTCTTAGATGGCAGCCTCATCCACTGCATAGGAAATTCAGCTTTTGGGCTAGAATGTGGTCAGGAGTCCAGCTGCAGACCTGGTGCCATGAGTGAAGTCTCTGAGGTGAAGTTATTGCTAATGGAGCAGTAATGGATCTGACCTCCCCGCAGCCGAGGCAGGAGGGAGGGTTAGGAGAGCATGGATCCCCACGCCATGCTTTCTAACCAAGAGGGAGCTGACGTTATCCTGCTGTTTCTCACCTGGAGAGGCAGCGCCTGTCTGCGTGGCTTGCAGAGTACTCTGCTGTGCTGCCAGGAGGGCTTTGGGGAAGGACATCAGTTCAGAGCAACCACCCACCACCACGGATCTGTTCCTGTGTGGGACTCTTCACCTCCACTGGATTAAGGGATCTGAGCCATGTGGTACCTTCCTGAGAGACCCCAAACCAGAAAACACTTCCCTCCCCGTTCCGTTTCCCCTGCTCTAGCATTTGGTGGAGCACCGCTTTGTTCATGTGAGGGCTTCTATCACTGCTCCTTTGACAGGAGCTTGCTCATAGGGTGTTGCTGGGACCCTGAGGTTCAGTGGAGGACGCTGCATGTGCAAAGGCTGTGATTTTGTAGAAACACATACAGTAAGGAAGGCATTGTCTAGTGGACTAGGGCCTTGATATTTCTAATCATACCCTGCCTCAGCTTCTTTGAGTGCTGAGAACCCTATTCACTGGCATTCAGTGGTTTCTCTGGGTGCTATTTCAGATGCAGAATAATTAGCAGCATGCAGGAAAAGCAACAAAGCCATGAATGACATTTAGTGACAATTATTCCACCAAACCATTTCTTACTATTATAAATGGAGCTTATTAGCACTAAATTGTTTCCATAGGAAGCAGCATCAGCAGTAAGAAGAAAGGCTGCAGGCTGGCTTGGCGGTGCGGGAGTCAGCACAATGGAGCCTGCCCGTCTCCTCCTCGCTGCAGGAGCATATGGAGGGAGAAACCCACATCCCTGCCATGGCTTGGGCACCTTCAGCTTCTCACTGCCAGCTCAATTGCCCCCTGCTCCAGCCCTGCATGAGGATCAGCTGCCTGTCTCACTGGAGTGAGCTGGTTTGCAGGGGGGGCTGGAGATTGTGAATGAAAAGTGGGGGCAGGAGTGGCTCTAAGGAGCTTTCAGCTTCCATTGCACCTCTTTGCTTGAAGGGACTTCTCACAGGGGAGGTCCTGCTGTTTATCCTTGATATCCAGATGGTAGCTCTCGATACGATGCTGCTCCTGACACTTCCAGGGAGCATCCCAAAGCAGAGGTGGTGAAAGAAAGCAGGGGAGCCACAATGCCTCAGTGCACATGATAGCAAAAGGTGGAAGGTTTTGTTCTTGGAAAGAGTTAAGCAGCAGCACTCTAGATGTGGAAAAGAGACCGCAGACTCTTCTCAGAAGATGTCCTTGCCTGTGGCAGTGGGTTGGAACTGGATGAGCTTTAAAGTCCCCTCCCACCCAAACCACTCTGTGATTCTATGATGTTCAGATTGGGGTGTCTAAATCCTTTCTATACCTTATTTTAAGTACTTACTTGTTTCATGGATTTGCCCTCAAATACTGCAGAAGGAGATGGTTTCTGCACACTGGTGGGTGCCCATGGGCAAGGTGCCTGGCTTGGCCCCGCTGGGGCTCTTCTTGCCCAGGGAGGCTGTGATGAAGGAGATGATCCCTGCTTCTGTTCCCATCCATGCTCCCTTCCCTCCTTAGGAGGTATCTACTCTGGTTACTCAGCTCACCATCAGGCAGGCTTCTGCTGTCTGGCCCCTAACTAAGGCTCAGGCATGCACAGAGCCATCCACCATGGTCAGCAGGAGGGAAGCAACCTGGGCTCCTCCAGCCGGTGGGTTCCCTCTGCGTGGGGCTTGCTCCTCCCTGGCTTTACCTGCGCTGCGGGCCCAAGGCAGCTGCTCAGGGAGGCAGCTGACATTTAGAGATGCAGCCCACAAAACAAAGGCATAGCAGTTCCTGAAGTGAGCACACAACAAGCTCACCGGAGTGGAGCCTGACAGCGCCATAGATTTGCAAGAGCACTGGCTGCACATCTCCCTCCTGCTTTACAGATGATTTAGGGGATGCTTTCATTTACCCATTGCTTGGGATTTGTGGGAAACTTCCTCTCCCTCCCCATAAAATAGCTCCAACCACCTATAAATGTAAACCAACACATCTTCGAGACAGCCAGATAGAGGGAAAAGTGTACATGGCAGAGGCCACATTCACAGACAGAAAAATAAGTCCTGATGGCTTTGATGCAGTGAGCTCAGGCTCTCTTAGAGAAGGAGCATTCATTTCCCTTCATTGGAAATTTGATTTCCCTGCTTTTTATCTTCAGGACATGATAACAGCACCAAAGCACTGCAGAGAGCTTTAAAGGCAGGCAGCACATGCTCCTGGATGAATCACTTGATTCAGCTTCTGAAGGTCTGGGATCCTCTCCAGGGTCTGCCCTGTACTCCATGGGATTTTTCATGTCAGCCCCTTAGTTCTCCTTCCTCCTGAGATGTGTAGCAGGTCAGGACTGCTTCGCTCTGATTCATTCAGCAATTAGAAGTATCGATGACTGGCAATTTGTAGGCATTCCTCTGGCAGATCAGAAGGCTAAGCAAGAATCCTGTGTGCGGTGGCTGCTGCCTGTTAGCCAGCAGTATCTGTTCACACCTAAGCAGCATCCTGCAGAAACTCCCAATGCTCATCAGTTGTGCACTAACACCCACCATTGCTTCAAGCTTTGCAGATGGTGAAGAAGCGTATTCCGGAAGGGGCAGAGGGATGCTGGCCAATTAATAGCACATCTCTTATCGGGTGGATAAAGGGTTGCTGCACGGGAAGCGCTCAGCGGGTAGCAAAGGCTCCCCCAACAATAGAAGCCAGCAGCCACTGCACGGAGCACAGGCTGCTGCGAGCAGTGAGGAAATCAATTAGAGCTAAAGATCAGCAGCCAAAGAGGCTCAAGGAGTAAATGTCACTTCCCAAGTAGGGCAGGGAAGGTAACTGTGGGCTAATTACCACAGCCTCATTGCAGGAGCATGACAGCACCGCCAGCTGCAGCCTCCAGTGCTCATTGTGGACAGAGGCCACCAAAGGTTAATGCCCATCGAAATGAATGGGAAGCGTTTGCTCTCCTGCAGGAAAAGACACATCCTTCAGAAGTAAGTTTACTGTTGACAAAGCAAGGTGGGAAGCGTTGTGCATCTGTCACACAGCCTATCTCCTTGTAGCTCCGCAGAGCTGCCGTAAGTAATGGCCATCAATACTGTAACCAAGTTGATGTTTACCTCACCCCCCTGCTATTCGTTATTATGTGAGAGGGAGGCTGTATTGAAAGAGTCAGAGGCGCTTGTAAAGCCACCCCTCACAAGCAAGCACAGCACGGAGCTGTGTCAGGCTGTGTGCTGCTGGGGCTGTACCCGTTTATCCCCACCACCGTGCCTCGTTCGGCACGCGGGAGGCTTTCCCATGGGAAATCTGTGCTTCCAAACACTTGGACAACACAGCTCATGGTCCCTCTGCAAAGGACGCCCACTGCCATGGCTGCCAGGTGCTCCCAGGCAGGTGGAGAAGGCATTTCTCTTCCCAGCCTCCCTTGTAGCTGCCTGAATGGGGGTAACTTACACCCTGGGACTAGGCTGTGGAGAAGCTGCATCCTCGCCTCCTCCCACCCTGCCAGCTGGGAGCAAGCACACTGCCTCCTCTTCCTCCCTCCTGCCATCTGTAAGCAGAGCAGGCACCCTCAGGGGAAGGGATGCTGGGGCAGGCAGAATGGTGTCCTCACCAGTGCCTGCACCAGGCAAACAGTAGAGCTGGGGCAGCACCAGGGCTTAGCCAAGAGCACAGTGTTTGCCAGATAACCCCACACTGGTAAAGGAGGTCCAGAGTAAAGCCTGGAAGTCGGGTTGATCATCAGTGGAGTATCCAGATATACAACCCCAGGCAAAGGGACTGAGCTTAAATGCAGCTCCCAAAGTGGGGAGCAGCCAATGGGGGAGCTTTTTCAGCTCTTTTCCCATCAGACTGGTCCATGTTCATACAGTCAGAGCTGACGTTGAGGGAGGCAGGCAGAGCCCTGGAAGGGGAGATGAGGGCTCATTCAGGGCCCTGACCAGCACACCTCTTGTAGTGCCAGCCCATCCAGCTCCCCATACAGGACAAACCCCTGGCATTTAACTCTCATGATGGAATACACGCAGGAGATAACGTGTGTTGGCTGGGATTGGTCTGTTGTTGTGGAGGTCCCATATCCCCATGCAGGAGTTCTTGGCACCTCATCTCACCCCTCTCTTCCTCTTCTCCCACAGCAAGCTTCCAAAAGACACCTGAAACCCCAGGGGAGCAACTGTGCTTAGGCAAGACCTGCTGGTCCTGCTGGGTCCAGAAGGGAGAAGAAGATCTTTCTATGGCCCCAGGGAGATCCCAAAGGCCAGAAGCTGTTGAAAGCATGGTGCGATGCATCCCTTTGGCTATGAACGGCAAGAAAGCACGATCCAAACCTCTGGGGGGATTACTTACTGTGGAATTGAAAGATCGTCTCATGCACTTAAGGTTCCAAATTTTGTATTTGTGAGGGCATGCAGCCATTTTCTGCTCAACAGCTAATGAAACCATGTGTGCATGTGCATGCCAAGCGCCCCAGCATCTTGATTTCATTATGCAGAACGTGCCCTGAACTAGCTAGGGAATCATTACTGCACATGGTCTTGCTGCAGGATGGAAGGATGGCTGCCCATCCCTGACAAGCACAAGGAACGACTGTTCCTGACTCTTATTCAGCACGAACCCCAGCCTGGGGCTGTTGGGACTTCAGCCTTGACCCCATGGGGACAAACTTGCCAGGGCTGCATGGAGGGATCCTGGCAGAGCAAGAATGGGAACCCAGGGGTCCTGCCCTGGCCTCACTCAGCTAAGGAACCTGCAGGAGCTGGGAGTGTGGGCTGGACACTGCCTGCCCCTGGGCTCAGCAAGGACCCTGCTGTGCTGCCTTGGTTGTGGGAGAGGTCTCAGCGTTAGCACTAAATGTCTGTTGATGAAGTTTCTATGCTGCGCTTTGCTAGTGCTGGGTTGTGATGTTCTGACCTGGTTCACCTCTGCTGATTCAGCATCCAAACAGATCCCTGGCAGAGACCACCCTGGGGGTTGGTTGGTTGGTTCAGTGAACCAGACATTCAGGCAACGAAAGCCATTGCGGGAGGTTTATGCCAAAGGACAGGCCTCCCTCCCTGCTGCTGCTGCTCACGGGGGACCAGGCGCTTGAGCTGAAGGCTTTGCTTTGATTTGAGGTTTGGCAGTGTGCTCTTCAGTGCCATAGCTGGTGACAGCCATCACCATCTGTGCTGCCCTGCGCGGGGGCTGCCTGGTGGACATCACTAACCGCCAGTTGGGAAGTGCTTCAGGTCATAAGGGTAGAATGAGATCAGCTCTCCCAGGGCCACACGTGCTGGATGCTTGTCTAGCTCAGCCTGGTGGTCTCTGGTGACAGGCACCATTTCTCACACAGCCGAGCCTTAGCAACAGAGTGTCTTCACCTTCAGCCTGAATTTCCCTTTCTGCTTATGCTGTTCCCAGACATGGCAAAGAGACCATCCATCTCCCTGCGCAGGAGCCCTTTATCCCATTCAAGTCAGTTAACTTCATTTATTCCACAATTACCTTACATTCTGGCTTGTTCAAACTTCCCTCACAAGATCATCTTCATGCACCTCTGCCTTTTGAAGGGGTCAGTAGCTCCTCTGTGGCTGCTATCAGTGTTTCTCATCTCCAGCACTCCCTGGTCTGAGTAACTCTCTAGGCAGGTAAAGGAAAGGAGCAATACCCTGGTACATGGGGAGCTGGAGCTGAGCAATGGGAAGAACGGATGGTGCATTTGTAAAGCAAGCAGTGAGCATCCCCTGGGCAGGCTCTTATGGAGGCAGCAGGCAGAGGGACAGTGGGGACAGCTGGGGATAGGGGCTGGATGAATTCCTGCCCAAACAAAAGCTTTATTAATCTATTGGTAAGAGAAAATGCTGAATGAATGAGCCCTCAGTGACAAAGGTAAGGGACGGGTCTGTCCCATGGCCCTAACACGGAGCCTGAGGGCTTGGAGCAGAGCATGCACCAGGAGCACTGATGGATTCCAGACAGAGCTGGTGTCAGAGCTGGCAGGCAGCAAATCCCCTATAGCCAAACCCACACCCAGGAGACCTGCTCACAGCACAGTGCTCTTATCCATGGGCCTTATTCTGTGCTGTGGGATAGCCTGTGTCTTCCTACCACAACAGTGGAAAAAACCTCAGCGACCAGACAGCCCCTGCATGGGAAATCCTGCTAGGCAGTGCCAGAGATGGGACTGAAGGGGCTCTGCAGCCCTGGGAACCGCTAACCTGAGGTAGATGGAGGAGGTCTACCTGCTGCTGAAATCCATCCTGAGCAAGGAGGCCCTCAGGAGCTCAGCTCTTGCCCTGGAGGACCAAGGGGACCAGGAGGGCTGCTACCCTGCCTGCCCTGTCCCCCACACTGATAGTCAGGGCTAGGGTTAGGGTTAATCTTCCAGATTTGGTGATATCACCTAAGGCAATATCTCACTCTGTCTGTAGTTTGTTCCATGCCAAGCCTCTTGCTGCTGAGGCTCTGTGCCTGGCTTCCAGTTTAAACATACCTGACTCCGGCTGACAGAAATGCATTCAGGTCTTGTCTTTCATTTCAAGACAGAAAAGCCCATTAGAACTTGTGTTTTCTCTCCATAAAGTAACGTTACCCTTCATCAAGACAGCTTTCAATCTGGTTTCTAAGAGAGAGACAGATTGAGCACTTTACATCACTCTAGCACTTTTTCCTTAGTAGTCACATCCTTTTATGCCTCTTTATCCATGCCTTCAGTATTTTCAGCCTCCCTCCAGAATACAAGTGCCAGATACGGTTGAGAACAGTACAGTCAGCACCACTGCTGCTCTAAAGGGAGGGAAAATACCCTTTCTGCTCTTTTACCTTGCTTCCATATGCATTCCAATATCTCATTACTCCAGGCCAGAGTGCTTCCCTGGGAGCTAATGTGGAATTTTGGAAACAAAATGCTGCAAGAAGTGTAGTTATTGAAGGTGTTTGGATCCACAGCAATGCTCCCTTGTTCCTTTGCAGGCAAAGGGTGGGGGTCCATCCCCATTCTTCCAAGATGCAGTAGGTGAGATGCACTCCCTCATTGCTTTGCTACTTATCTGTTGTGCAGCTCTTACTGGGTTTATGGTCCCAGTTATCCTTTCAGATTGAGGCACTGAGAAGGGAATACTTGTCTCCTGGTAGCACAGGATCAATTGGGAAAACAGACCTGGAAATACAGAGGTGGTTGCACTCCAGACCTCATTTCACTATCCTTGTGGCCCCTATGTTTGAAGCTCTGCAGAGAAACCATCTTAGGGTACTGACCACCTCATTTCTAAAGGATTTCAAGTAATAGGTGATTGATTGCCTGCCTAAGCCAAGACTTTGGCTGTTTAATTAGCCTCATTAGACATTGTTTCTAGACTGACTCTGTTGGGACAGTTTCCAGATCTCATCCTGCTTTTCGATGCTGTTTCATGGTGAGACGCCATGAAATGGCAAAATCAGCATGGGATCTTTGACTCCTCTTCGAGAGGTGAAATAGCATCATGTAGATACCAGTGCATTGACTGCACGGTGTGCCTCAGGATTACATTGCTGTGAGTCCCCAAGAGCGCTTGGCATTCCCCCTGAGCATGCTGTGTTGGAGGAACAAGGTGATTGCCATATCCAAAGAGTTGTCTTGCCCAACAAAATGGCAATGTGATTTCTCCCTGAAGCATGGCATTCCTCCAGGAGAACCAACACACCACAGCAGAAAATCAGTCCTTTTCTTTCTAAAATGGGCAAATGCCCTTTTAAGCAGAAAAAACCCTTCCCAGATTACTGAGATAGGTGGAGTATTGAACTGGTTTCAATGCCCACTAATGCAAGAGCATCTCTGCTGAATCAGACCTTCCCCGTGTTCAGTCAGAGATGCTGTGGTCCGTTTCTAGCAGATCCTCTGTTTTACCAAACACACACAAGGACCAACCGAGGAAGAAGCCATTTCCATGGTAGGAGCTTTGTATTAAACCTGCAGTTAACTAAAAACCAACACTGAGCCCTTCACCAGATGTTCACCAGCTGAAGAAAGAGGTGCAGAGGCCAGCCAGCTTCTGCTAAATGCTGCATATGGGCATCTCTTGGGCATCCACACTGGACCCTGTGCCCTGCAACTCCTTCAGGGTCTGGAGCCCTCTTACCACACATGTGTCTGGTTTTCAGAGGCTGCTCTGGCTCCTCGGGCAGCTCAGAGCAAGGTGTGAGCTGCTGGCTTGGCTGGCATGCCCCCTCTGGACTGATAAGCTCATGTTCACATGGGTTACATATTTAGAGTTGATATGGGGATATAATGGGATATAGAGATGCTGGGGAGGGGCTCTTCATTAGGGACTGTAGTGAAAGGACAAGGGGTAAAGGGTTCAAACTGAAACAGGAGAGGTTTAGGTTGGATCTAAGGAAGAAATTCTTTCCTGTGAGGGTGGTGAGGCACTGGAATGGGTTGGCCAGGGAGGTTGTGAGTGCTCCATCCCTGGCAGTGTTCAAGGCCAGGTTGGATGAAGCCTTGGGTGCCATGGTTTAGTGTGAGGTGTCCCTGCTTATGGCAGGGGGGTTGGAACTGGATGATCTTAAGGTCCNGGTTGGATGAAGCCTTGGGTGCCATGGTTTAGTGTGAGGTGTCCCTGCTTATGGCAGGGGGGTTGGAACTGGATGATCTTGAGGTCCTTTCCAACCCAAACTATTCTATGATTCTATGATCCTATCTCTAGATGTAGACATATCTATGTAGTTGTCTTAAGGTGTGATTCAGCCTCCCCTGGTCAATTATAGGAGGAGTGCTGGGACAGTGATTCATGTTTTGTAATTTATGGATAGCTTCTATACTGCCGAAGCTAATCAAAATCATGCAGGGCAATTAGAATGATGGGAGACTATTTGTGAAAGTGAGATTTGATTCATTAATCTTTATTAAAGGCTACAAATACCTTAGAGTTGCAGGAGCTTGGCTAAGGGCCCCATTACTCCATCTCTGTCCAGTGTTTAGTGATGCCCTGCTGACATGCAAAGATCTCACAGAAGCCTTACAAACCTCAGTGAAGTTCTTTTTTTTCCCCCCACCCATCTCACTTTGGTTGTTTTAGTCTCCTAAAGGGGCTGCAGGGAACCTGGAGAGGGGCTTGGGACAAGGGCCTGTAGGGCCAGGCCA
>NDXB01003194.1:0-51512 GCA_002631895.1 Agapornis roseicollis
TTATCTCAACACTTTATGACCCATGTTGGGTGCCACAAAGAACTGTCATGGTTTAAGCCCAGCCGGTAACTCAGAACCATGCAGCTGCTTTCTCACTCCACTCTCTTCCTCTCCCTGCTCCTAGAGGTATTTGGAGGAGAATCAAAAGAATGCAACTCCCACGGGTTGAGGTAAGAACAGTTTAGTAACTAAAACACAAATCACTGCTGCTACCACCAATAGTAATAATGACAAGGGAAATAACAAGGGGAGAGAATACAACTGCTCACCACCAGCCTGACCCAGGCAGCGATCTAGCCCTTCTGGGTAACTTGATCAGAGTAAACATTACTGAGCAACAACTAAAACCATTGGTGTTATCAGTGTTGTTCCCAGGCTGAAAGTCAAAACCACAGCACTGCACCAGCTACCAAGGAGGAGAAAAATGAGAGCTACTGCTGAACACAGCACACTAGCCTAGCAGGTTTTGTCCTTTCAACAGAAGAAANAAACCATTGGTGTTATCAGTGTTGTTCCCAGGCTGAAAGTCAAAACCACAGTACTGCATCAGTGGTACAGATACTAAGAAGGAGAAAAATGACTGCTACTGCTGAACCCAGGACAGTCAGTCATGCGTTCCTACTAAAGGCTGTATGTTTGTTACTTGTACTTTGAGATCTAGTTTAACCTAAGTTATTACTTGAACATCAAAAACTCTTCTACCAGAATAAATAAGCCACAATTTCCTAAAACTGGAGTATTTGGTCATATATCTGTGATTTCTGGCCTGGTTTCAAAAAGTAAAAAAAGCAGACAGAATTAGTTGAGTAGAGTTAATTTTCTTTGGAGCTTTCCATGACAGGAGCCTGTCAGCCCTAACCTGCAAACCTTGCATCCATCCAGATAGCATGGGAAGCATGTTTATACCTCGATAAACTCAAACCCGGGGTCTATTTCAGGAGCACATTTGCAGTGGGTTTCAAGAAGGGTTTGGGTTTTACTTCCATGTTAGCAGCAGAGGGAGCCCTAGTTCTACAGAAAAATGTTTGCCGTTCATTATGCATAAACCCACCCACCCCCCCAAAAGCCTGGGTTTTTCTGCCGTGCAGTATGTTCTCACAGATGAAGCTTTAATCTATATCGTACATCTCTGCTGCTGTAAATTCATGCTCCATTATACCACCATATGCTTTGCTTCAGTCAGAGAAAGCTGCAGTAATCCTAATACTTCATCTAACTTTATAGATATGTGTGTTGCTTGTTTGATTGCATATTGTTTGCTCACACACTTAAAGGTTATGTCTTTATAAGTTGTCTTAAATGAGTTTATAAGCTGTGAGCTGGCAGCTGATGCATTTTTATGTTTTGAGAAGGGATCATTGTAGTTATTGTCAGTTACAATATGTGATTCAGGAAGCAAAACAGAGATGGGTTAATTTAAAAAATCCAGAGGCATGTAGCACTCTGCTTTAGGTTGTGTATCTGTTTTGTCTTGTCAGCTGCCTACTTTGTCTGCTCTGGACAGCCGTTAATGTGAAAACATGAAAGAACATATCCAAGTTTTTCAATACTGGCTGAGTTGCTGCATAATTTTCATGACTTTTAATTGTGATGCAGAAACAGTGAATTCCTGAAAGTTTTGTATGTATTTGATATGCCCACAGTGTGTGTCACTGATATTGCTGAAGAATGGTAACAGAAAATAAATGCTTTAAAAATGCCTTTTTTTTTCTATTTTAAACTTTTATGATAACTGTGCATCTTACACTGCAACCTAGTATATATTGTAAGTAATGTCAGTACTATATAATTGTTAAATACATTATATTAAAAGCATACTGTGTGTGGAATAGAAAAAACATATATATTGCTAACTAATCTCTGTACAATATAAACACATATTTTAATATAAATGTATAATAAAAAAAATATGTTTTAAGAGCCTTGATATATCCTGTTTTGAGGTACTTCAACAGACATAATTTTCCAGTGCAAACTGGACTATTGAATGCTTCTAAGTTGAATGATTAAGAACTTAGGCTTTGTTCCTTGGCCAGTGAGGGCTTAAAAGGCAAAACCCAGGGTTCTGTTGAGGTGAGTAAGTCTCATACTGCACTGTGTGGCTACGTTTGTCTTACTTGAGGAGTCAGATCAAATTTCACAAATATTCATATCAGCAAATTCAACAAGAATTAAAATTCTTGTCATTGAAAGGCAAGTTTAAATTAAATTTGTTACTGTGATTGTTGCTGTGATTCATTCCTTTTTATTTTACCTCTGTAATTTAGTGAAATTAATTGAAAAATTATTTCCTGACGTTTTCTAGCAGAATTTATTTTTTTAAATGGATGAAGAATGGTTCACTCTGGTGCTAAAATGCAATGGCACTAACAATATGACTGGTGAAAAATACAATTTCAGAGGGGAATACTCTTATATTATTCTTCATTTGTCAGCTGTCAAAGGTGCTCAATATCAGCTGGATTGCAAGTAATAATGCACCAGTACATTAGTACTAGGGTACATTAGTAATTCAGTGGAGTGACAGGAGGAGTTATCAATGCTATTTGAGATATGTAAAAATATCAAGGGTATTAGTTTTGATAAGTAGTATCCTTCCCAAGTCCATTGAGACTTAATTTCAAACACTAGAGGGCTCAAGAGACATTTCTGATTTTTTTTCCCCAGTGATTTAATCACTATAAATAGTGTGTCTCTTTCAGCAGTGCTTATATTAACTTCATAATTATCCTTAAGATGAAACCATATTACAGTGATAACAGAAGAATAGCAATGCATGAATAAGCTAATGAACAAAACATCTCCTTCTTAAAGCAGCTGTAAGTAAAATAAAGTGAAATACCTCCAGGTATGACAACACTCTGCAAGTTGATGTCTAATACTTCAGATTGGAAGATGTATGAAAATACCCTGTGTAATGAAATCCTTGTTTAGGTGTCTTGGGTCTGAATTAAAATTTTACTAAAAATTAACCACATAAACATTGCTATTGTAATTTAAAAGACATTTAGCAAACATTGCAGTGCCCTCAAAATAACCTTCAAAATTTCCCCTTTAATTTTCATTATTCTATAATCAAGCACACTAAGGCTAATAATGATTATTTGCAATGCAACAATTTGAATGGATGCCTCAGTAGTGGGCTTTAAATAAATAAATGCACTCTTGAGAAACATTGTGCCCAGCCTGGGTCCTGAGTTTGCAAAGATTTGTGAGCACTAATATAGAAGTATAGTAGGATAGATTTGGAAATGGAAGGACGTAGACATGCAAGTCAGATGAGAGGAAAATACAGAAGTGAAAACAGGAGAAGTGCTTTTTGTTACATTTTTGTAGTTAGCCTTTTTATTATATTTTATTTCAAAACATAAACAGCTAATGTTTTGCAGATTTGCCATCAGATCTGAGGAGCACACTCAAATGTTATGTATGCTATATATATTTAAAGTCTGATACAAAAGCTGGGAAATCAATGGTAGTATCTTACAGATTTCAGTAAGAACTGAATAAGTGGAAGTCCAACACCTACAAAATACTTGAGTTTCTGTGTAACATGGGAAAACCCAACAAAATTGATACATATGTGTATATATTCCTATTTTAGGATTGCCACCACTCATAAATTTGCTTTGCTACAGAAGTGCAAATAGTAATTTTAACCTGGCTGAAGCCATTATTTGTGATTTTTATAGCTTTATGTGCTTTGATGCCTTAATTTTCTAAAACATCTGCAATAAATGTTTTTTTTTCTTTTCCAAGAATTAGAGCATGAATGCCTTGGGTGTCTTGGCTAAAATCCTATACCCTGGATTGTTCATTCTCTTTCTGGATAATGCATTTGTGCCCATACAAAGCAGCTGTGTTTAATGAGCTGGAGCACAGCAAAGCCAATAAAATACAAACTCTGCATTATCAGCACATCTATGAAGTGAGGAGTGGGCTGTGGATTAAAACAACTTTCTAGTTTTCTTTTTCAACTGTAATATATCATCCCGTTCTCCTATAATAGTGCTTACTATATTGCTACATTTCTACAAGATGAAGCACTTTGTCAATTGGTTTTATTAATGACAGATGTTGACTATATTGTCTTACAGTCCCTTCTTAAGGACTTTCTTACTACATTTCAGATTCAAACTAGGAATTAATTTGACCAGAACAACTGTATTTACAGTCTAGAACAACTGTATTCAGCCTAATCAAAAAGGGTAAGCATCTCTGGTACATCACTTGTTCTGAAACACATGTTCCCTGGCTCCTGAGTAAATCACTGAACTATGAGTAACAGGGAGTGGATAATTTAGAAATATCTAGAAATTTTAAAACTTTCTAAATTGAGGTATGGCAGTATACCCATGTTGTCCACCTCCCTCCCTCCCTCCCTTCCTCCCTCCTTTCTTTCTCTCTCTCTCTTTCTTTCTTTCTCTCTTTCCCTCTCACTCTCTTTTGCTATCTTTCGCTCTCTCTCACTCTTTCTCACTCTTTCTCACTCTTTCTCTTTCTCTTTCTCTTTCTCTCTCTCTCTTTCTCTGTTTATCTCTATCTTTCTTTCTTTCTCTCTTTCTCTCTCTCTTTCTCTCTTTTCCTTAAGTATTTGTTGGATATTNCTTTCGCTCTCTCTCACTCTTTCTCACTCTTTCTCTTTCTCTTTCTCTTTCTCTTTCTCTCTTTCTCTGTTTATCTCTATCTTTCTTTCTTTCTCTCTTTCTCTCTCTCTTTCTCTCTTTTCCTTAAGTATTTGTTGGATATTTATTGCATTCCAACTGCTAAATTTTGCTCTAGCTTATGAGGAAGAATCCTCTTTAAATGGTATGGGATAATATGGGTTCTAGTTATTTATTTAATTTATAGCTCATGAAATAGCAGATGTACATTAAAAGCATTTAATATAACCCACTTTAACTCACTATCTGTTACCTCTTTAGGCTGCTGTTTGATACATAAAGACAGAAGAGTAAATGGATGCCAGACTGCCTAGCAGGCTACAGAGGAAGGTGGTCAGAACACTGGAGCTGGGATAAAAAGTAGTGCTTGCTCCTTTTTCATTTTGTCATTGACTGTTGCTCAGGTCAAGGTATGGTGAAGATCTGGGATAACCCCTGCAGCATTTAGATATTCCACGCACATGGCATGAAACAGCAGCTGTTCTCAGGAAGGGCTGTGGACAGGGCAAACTGAAAATGAAAACTACTCTCAGGAAGCGGGTGATCTGCTGCCTGAGCAGTCTTTTAGTTACAGTAGAATGAAGTAAGATGTATACTGACTGCATTCAGTGTGTCTCACCACACCTGTGTGTACCATTAAGGAAGATAACGAATCCTTCATGGGAGCATCCTTATGGTTTCCTTGGGCTGCAGAAACAAAAATATTTTTTCTGTATTCCCTTATGTAGGTTTCCCGTATGCTTCTTTAATTTTTGAAGATGAGCCAATTACTTTAAAAACTTCAAAGGTGGCTTCTGCTTTTGTAGGTAGTATATTACTTTTTATTATTTACTAAATCAGAATATTTCTTATAATAATTTTTCATTTTACTGACACACCTGTTAATTTTGATGTACATTGTCAGACAACTCGAATGAGCACAGACACTACTATTTGGCACTATCACACTGTTCATAGTTATTTAAACAAACATTATCTTCAAAGGATGCTCTCTATCAACCTGTAGTAAGTCCTTTAGGTAGGATGCTAAGAAGCTCACCAGAAACCTGCCTGGCTTCTGCTGGAGCCTAGGGCAGAATTGAATCAGATATGGTTTTTTTGCCAAATCTGCAAATTACGACAGTGTAAATTGTGTTCTGATCAGTTCTGCTGAGCCAAAAGTAGTTTGGGACCCTAAAACACAGAGAAATGTGGTGACAAATGAAATATATTGAAGTTTTCAAGAATTATGATTATAAATAGGAAATACAAGTGAGACTGAAATGATTCTTTCTGTTTACTTCATGTACACAAATAATTGAAAAATACTCCAGGCAAGGTTTACTAAGATATAGTATCAGGCATATCCATTTGTTGTGGCTTACATATTAAATGCAAACCCAGCAGCCTGCTTCTCACATAGACATTTTATTAAGGCAGTTATAGGGAGGAAGCATAGTCTTGAGAAAATGGATGTTTAGAGAGTAGTATAAACTCATTTACAAAAGTCATTATTTAAAATAAAAAAAAAGTGACTCTGTGTCAGTTACATAAGTCAGAATTCTGATTAGAAAAACTGTATGTTGAAACTTAGGATTGTAAAGAAAAGCTTTTCTGTGCAAATTTTCAAGCTGTTTACTGAGATTATTAATAATGTAAATACTTTAGGGGAAACAGAATATACCATTAGCGTGTTATTCAGTGAGAATTTATTGTGAGTGTACTGTCTTATTTCAACACACCTCAGATTTCACTTCTGTGCTCATTTAGTTTGCTGATAAGATATGTAGGAGGTGTTTTTGGCTGCATTAAGACCTATGTCCACTTACATAGGCTATTGTAATTAAAACCTTTATCCTAACCTTCTTGGTATACAGTGCACTGTAGTTAACAGCAGAAAGGGTCTTCCAGCTATTTGAAATAAACTGGGAAGTAATTGCTGTAAAATACTGAAAGATACTAAAAGTGTCATCAGTTCTTCATTTTTGGAGGAAGGATTCCACTTCTAGCATGACAGAAGGTGTTTCTTGCACCCATTCGACTGCTAGATTCCAACAAAAAATGTGAAGTGTAGAGAAAAAGCTGCATGAAGAGCTAGCAAGGATCAGACAACAGCAGCTGTACTTCTGAATAATTTAGGTTTAGTTTGCAAAGTTGTACAGGAAAGGATCATCACTTACACTTGCATTTGAGAAAATGGAGCTGCAAGTGTTGTCATAGAAAGTGACAATGTGCAAACCATCTGAAATAGAACAGCGACTGTCTTGTCGCTTTGAGCTCAATCCTGCAGCACTGTGTGCCAACACATACGGTCATGAGTATGAAGTAAATAGTGTAGAAAAGAGATCCTTTTGTTGAGATAAGGCAGCAGTGCAGAGCCCTTCCTGAAAGTACGGACTGGTGCTTGAAAGCCATGTCTGTCAGATGTGCCAGATGACATCTACGTCAGCTTGCTGCAGAGGGTGCATTCATACTATTGTTGACATGTGTTTATAGTTACTGACAGTAAAATGTCCCAGGAGACTGCCAGCCCCTTTCTCCCCTTTGGAAGTCGGCTGCTGAGAGGGGCAGTCATCACTCAATGATGCATGTGTGTTTGCCTTTTGGTCAAAAGGAACTGCTTTTATAGCAACTTCTTCTGCAACATGCCTGTTTCATGTAGTCAGCTTTAATTTTGAAATTAGCTGAAATTTAGTTTAATAAGTTTGGGTTGCTTTTTTTTGGAGGGTTTTTTTTTGGGGTTTTTTTTTTTTTTTTTTTGTTGTTTTTTTGTTTAATTTTTTTTGGTTGTTTTTTTTTGGAGGGTTTTTTTTTGGGGTTTTTTTTTTTTTTTCGTTGGTTAAATAGATCTTGAATTCTATTTCTTGCTGTTTATCACCAGAAACATTCTCTAGTTAAGGTATGTGTCACCTAAAAAATTCTTTACAGATACAGAGGCAGTGGGAGCCGATTACTCGTGACTAAGGATGCAACTTTGTAACTTCAGCCCAATGCCACTCCGCAAGTACAACCTGAGAGCAACGCTCGGATTTTATAGTAAGGGGCTACTTAGAAACCAGTAACATTCTGTCTGCAGCCACCCGCGTGTTGACAGACGTGGCAGACAGCCGGCGTAAGCGCGCGGGGAAGGTGGCCCTGAGGGAGGAGGGAGCTTGCAAAGGTGAAGCGGGGGTGAAGCAGGAGACGAGGCTGCAGCGCGAGGAGGATCATCGGGGCTGGCGGGCGGTTAATCCAGAGGACGCCTGAACCAGGCGCACGGGGCGTTTTATTCCGTGAGAGCCGTGAGCGCAGGAGTAGTGCGGCCAGCGGCGGGGCGGGGCGGCTCCTGCCCCCCCGCCCAGTGTCCGCGGCGACGCGAGAGCTGCGGACAGGACAGGGAGGTACCCGCCATGGTTCCCGCCATGGTTCCCCGCGGAGCACTGCGCGCTGCCGGCTGCCTGCTGCTGTGCTGCGCCCTGGCCGCTTCCCGCGCCGCGCCGCGAAGGACACCCTCGTTCGACGGGCACGTCGAGGAGAACCGCGCGGCGGGCACGCGAGTGCGCGGGCTGAGCATCCCCCTAACGCGGCTGGCGCCGGGGCCGTGGTGCGCGCAGGTGCGGGGCCGGCGCTGGCGGCTGCAGCTGCTGGGCGAGGGGTACTCGCACTTCCGCGTGTGGCTGCACGCCCGCACCGCGCGCGTCCTGCTGCGCACGGCCCGCCCGCTGGACCGCGAGGCGCGCGAGCTGTACGCGCTGCGCCTGGCGCTGTGCTGCCGCCGATGCTTGCCGCGCCCCTCCGCGCCCGCGGAGCTGGCCGCCATCACCGTCCGCGTGCTGGACGACAACGACAACGCCCCGCGCTTTGCGGGGGACCCTCGCCGCGGCGTCGCGCGGCTCCGCGTGGAGGAGACGCTGGCGCTCGGCTCCGCCGTCTGGCAGGCGCGCGCCGAGGACGCGGACGCGGGCGCCAACGCGGAGCTGCGCTACTTCGCGCTCCCGCGCAGCGAGCACTTCTTCGTGGTGCCGCGCAGCGGGCGCGTGCTGCTAGTGCGCTCCCTGCTCCACCTGCGAGCGCCGCTCACGCTGCGCCTCTACGCGCGGGACAGCGGGCGGCCGCCGCTGCTCAGCGCCCCGCTGGAGCTCGAGGTGCTGCCGCAGCCCAAGCGCCTCCCGATGCCTCGCAATGCCGCCCGACGCCGCCGCCGGTCAGTGCTGATGCCGTCCCGCGCCGCCGGCCCTCCGCTGTCACTGTCCGTTCCAGAGGACGCCCTCCCGGGCAGCCTCCTGGCGACTCTGGTCCCGGAGCGCTTCTCTTCTGCCTGGTTCGAGCTGGTGTCGCCGCCCGTCGAGGAGTCCCCGGTGCGTGTGGAGCGGCAGAGCGGCGCGATAACGCTGAGCGCAAGCCTCGACAGGGAGGCGGTGGCCCACTGGAAGCTCGTCGTCCGCGTCCAGGAGCGCACAGGTACGTGCGGGCGTGAGGGCACACACAGGGGCTGCCCACAGACATGCGGCCTCTGCCGTCGCCCCTGGGGTTGCAGCCGC
Organism: Agapornis roseicollis; assembly: GCA_002631895.1. Classification (NCBI taxonomy): domain Eukaryota; kingdom Metazoa; phylum Chordata; class Aves; order Psittaciformes; family Psittacidae; genus Agapornis; species Agapornis roseicollis. The sequence goes on from NDXB01003194.1 coordinate 9,164, forward strand.
AAACAAAAGTCTGTACCCAGTAGTGGTCTCGTCCCATCTGTCAGTTGGAAGATGGGTTGTCCTTTAAGGAGTAGTAAGTCCCCAAGTGACAGCACGCGCATGGCAGTGGTTCAGTGTCAAGTGTTGTATGCTGTAATGTTGTGGGACGTGGGTTTTGATCTTTTACATCTGTATAACTATTAAAACAGTGTAGGTATCAAGAAGCATTTTATAGCATAAAGGGTATGTACTGCCTGGCTGTGTAAAAATGTGTGGGGCAGTGGGTCGGTTATCAGAATGCAACTATTTCACCTGTCAAAGTTCTTAGTCATTAACAAGCAGCATGGGAAGTGTGTGGTGTAACCAGAGTAACTTACGTGATACACGTGCTGAGACAAAGCGCTTTGGGTATGCAGTGCTGCTTATACGCAAGTGTTTGCTCAAAGATGCTTCTGGTAGCTCTGATCCGTGCATGCGTGGCCTGAAGCAGCTGAAGACATCGAGTTTTGAGTTGTTAAAAGCTCCACTGTTTGGTAGGAGGTTTTGAAGGGTTTGTGCCTTCGTGCTTCTATGGCTGCACTTCTCTTAAAAACCTGAGGATTCAAACGTGCACCATTGAACCTCTGTGTGTGTCATCCTTTACAGGGTCTTAAGTTAGGTAGCATAACTTACTTTGTTTATGCCTGGCTGATTACATCTATTACTTCTTCAAATTCTTTATTTTCATTTTGAATTGTCATCTTAATGCTTTTCACCTCTGAAAATAGAACTTAGTTTAAGCATGTTTTTAATTCACCAGATGGTGGGTGCCTGTTACATGCCCCATGTCTCTTACTATTTTTGTGTTACGTGTGATTCTAACATTGTTTTGAAGATTGTCTGGAATATGAGTATTCAGAAGAAAATTGTATCATCAGGAACGAGTTGGTTGAATTGATTTTGGCTTGGAAAGGTTTTGAGGGGGGTTTATATTGTTTATTTTCTAGTGCTTGTGAAAACTAGCAACATCTCAGCAGTGCAGGTGCTCAGAGTAACTTCTACTCTTCACAGAGCAGCACAGGCAGGCAAAGAGGATTCCCACACTTTCCCATTCCCTCATCTTTTCTGTTTTCTGAATGAGGGGCATCCTGCAGGAGCGAGGGGCAGTTTATTCTTTGGTGTCTGTTAAATCCCTGAGGATGTCCACAGGGGTTCTCATTAACACTGACAGTTTCAGTGACTTCCCCCAGAAATTCTAAGGAAAATTTTAAGAGAAATTCGAGAGTTCAAGAGAACTTCCCATCTTGCAGTAGAATGGTAGTGGCTACCTATTTAGCTAATTCTTCCCTTATTATAATGCTTTTTGGCTGTCAATAATTACTTATTAAGACATATGCTTAGCTATTTAAGGATGTCTGTTGGAATAATTAATTTACAGTTATTATTTCACATCTGGGCATGCTTGGGTTTTCTGTGTGCCACTCTCAGCAGATGGATACCACACTAGGAAGTCCCTGATTACATGGGTATCAATTGAATCTCTTTTAAGTCATGATTTATACTTAGACCCACTCTACCATGATAATTTAGCTCCTCCATTGCTTTCTTTACTTTTGTACTTTTTTTGGTTTGCTTTAACTTCTATTTTAAAAGCCATATGAGGGTAAGGGACAGAGATGTGCTAGAATGTCATTATTCTTTGAGCCCCTCAAAGTCATCTCTTTAGAAGGTTTATATTTAATGAATGAGCAAACTGCTGTACTTAAAAGTAGCCCATCAGATGCTTCATGAATTTTCAGAGATGACAGTAGAGAAATATTTGTATATAATTGTACTGTTTCTTGAAGAATATACAGTAGGACTGGGTACAATGACCAGTGGCTCTATCTCATGTAAGGGTATGAAAATAGGAGAAGAGATTTCTCCTGATGGCAGCTGGAGGCTTAGGACCTTCTGGAAATGTATCTTCCCAAACTTTTTGTCAGTAGATATTTTAAGTGAAGAAGTATTGCAGAGTGAGATGTTAGAAGAGTACAGATACTTGCAGAGTATTCTCAAAACAGTGCCCTCTCAAACTCCAAATATTTTCTTTGCAGTAACCAAAATAAACCCCAAACCCCCAATTAAAAAAAAAAGAAGTCTATTTAAGGTAAAAGTCTTAAAAATTGGAGCAGTTTGAAAAACAATAAAAAATACTAACTCAATACGTAATATGCTAATAGATGCAGGCCAATATGTAATAGATTTATTGACCTAAAGGCTTGCAAGACTTTTAACACTCTCATAAATCCCCTTTGAAAAAAACCTGAAATGAGCTAAAAATGCCAGGAGCAACCTTGTTTCTTACCTATTATTGTTTAATCATAATAATGTAATATCTCTTCCCTCAGTACATTCAAGGACAGTATAATAGTTGTTCACAGTTGTAGTGACATGTTCAGTCAAGTATGTGTTCTGTATTGTCAGATTTTTTAATTCAGTGTTGGGCATTGTCTTATCAATCAGACTGGTGCAGAGAAGCCTACGTTTTTAACCAATACAAGCTCTCTATTTTCAAGTCTTGTCTTTTAGAAGTATCTGTTGGATATTTGAGGGGCGAGACATTCCATATAATACTAATGCAGTCAGAAGTCTGAGAATTCATTTGGTTTCATAGGCTGACAGAATCTTTTATAATTGGACATGGTGAAAAGAGATGAGTTTAGGGGCAATTCCAGCACACAGTATTTGAAATGGCAGTCAAACTATTTCAGCACGCGTATTTTCCAAGGCTTGTCTTAAGCAGTGTAACGTTCAAAAGTTGTTGTTAACCAAATGACTACATATTAAAGCCTCTTTTCTTTCCTGCTGCCCTTGGTGTAACAATAGAGGTAGGTAGGGAACATTTTCTTCCAGTTGGTGTATGGAATGACAGGATTTATTACTTTGCAGTAACTGTGTGCAATCCAGTGCATCCCTATTACCCTTTGATATCAGGTTGGAGGAGCTACTTCGTGCTACTTTATGTTGAAACCCATTCCTAGAAAATCAGTGGTGATATAACAGAAGAGGTTTTTGTCAGATAAAACTGGATTGGGTAAAGCCATAAAGAACTAGTGAAGAACCTCAAGAAGAAAGGAACAATTGTCCAATTAAGATATTTGGTCACTTCCTTTAATTTTCAGGATGTTCTTCACTTTTGGCAAGTCTTTAACTTGGACTCCCTCAGAGGGTCATGATTTTGAGAGGGATTTCATTCCTTCTATGCACTAAGTCTTAAATTTTATGTGAAAAATTACTAATGATTTTACAAGCTTGTGACAACTTTTTTAATTTATTAGAAGTTTTCCTAAGCTTTTTTGGGCAAAGTATGTAACCAAGTCTTCATAGCATGTGAGTATTAAAGTTTTTTCCTGTGTGTGGTGGGTTTTTTCTGTCTAAGAACAGTTTAGTTTATTATGCACATGTGGTTTGTATCTCAGCTAAGGATCACATTTCTAACTTTGAATAGGTAGTCTAAAATGTTATGTTTTCTCCTGTACGTTTAACCCTGCCTTGTTTAAGCTTCTTAATCTTAACAACTGTGCTTAATGAGACACTCTCCTTTTGAGCATGTAGACTGGAAAAATAATCTAGTGAGGAAGCTGACAGCAGATGCTGCCCTTGATCTGCATAGCTGTTTGCTGAAAGGTGTTTGAATAACAGATTTTCATTGTTTTTTCTTGGAAAAGGGACATCCTTTCAAAAAAGTGAATTTTGTCTTAAACTAGGAAGATTTCAGATATCGCAGAAATCCTATTTGTGTTGTGGTTTGGACCTTGCGGACTTGAACGAATGTTGTTGGATGTACAGTAATTCTGATTTTACTAAATGGGTTTTCCACTGAGGTGGCCCATGTTTTTTACATCTGTTGAAAGGATAAACAGGTGTTGTGCTAGTCTGACATAAAATGATGAAAATCTAAAACACAGGTACATTACATAGGTAAATGGTAACATTTTTTGAAGTGCTTCTGCTATAGGAGCCAACAATTGTATTATGTTGATGTGTAATTCTTATGCAGAGTATGTTGGTAAAGAGAGGATGTCATTAGCTGTATGGATCTAGAAGTTTGCCTACACACAGACAGATATTTTAGAGACTGATTATTTATATTTTTTTAGTGACTTACTGCTGCTTTTAAAGAACATTTTTGCTATGGTTGAACTTCCCAGCAAGTCACTTAATATTTTGTTTGTTTGGGTTTTTTTTAAGGATGAAACTTGTGAGTCATGGCATATCATATATTTCCTGCGAGCAGAAACTTGAGCCGGACAGTGTTTTGTGTTCTTTAGTGTAGCTGGAATTCAGAGGAAGGCAGTATAATAAATCCTTCTGGTTATCAGTTTCAAACACAGATAGGCCTGAAAAATAAGCAATTATAGATAGATACTTTTGATGAGGTTTCAGCAGTAGATTTTGAGAACTGATTTTGGTGATAGGGAATTAATTTCAGTGGTGCAGGTTTTGTCAGCAATACTAAGTTAAAAGGAAGTAATTCCAGCTGGAGGGAATGTGTTAGAAAAAGCAGACTTCAGGATGAGCTGCCCTAAGAAGGATTTTTGATGATACACAAATTGACTCTAATAGGGAATTAAGCAGCTAAAGTAGGAAAAACCTCTTCACTAGAGTTTATAATTTTAGTCTTAATTTTTAATATAAATTGAAAAGAGAGTAGTAGAGAGGGATAATAATTAATTTTGACATTGGTAAGGACAAATAAGTGGTGTTTGCAATTATTTTGGAAAAGCAGTTTTCTCACAGAACCTGTTTTGATTAGTTTCCATAGTGAAGATAAGTAAGGAAAGAGGAAAAAGTACTTTCTGGACGAATAAAAAGATGATTTTGCCCTTTTGAATATGAAGTAGTATTTTCTATATGGCTTCTAACAATGCAGACTTTTAATAGAGGATGTTCCAGTGTTATATTACTGTTGTGTCAATGTGCAGCAAGATGCACGGAACTATTCTTTTAGTAGGGTTTTCTTTGATGGATGGCATTGTGTAAGATATCTGCAGTGTACCTGGCTTGTTAGTCAAGTATCTAGCATTTAATATTGAGGAAATTCTTGTTGCTACTGTGTTACAAAACAGTTTGAAAATTCTTTTAGGGATGATGAAGCCTGTGTCAGATTCCTGACTTAGGATCTCAGTACTGGGTTGGTGTGTGCTGCTGAATATTGTTGAATATGACTTTAAGGTCTCTTAACTATTAAAACACAAGTATGTGGAGGAACATGCCCAAATCCTTTCATTATTGGTTAATAAAGTTTGTTTGAGCATGTAAGGATTAATCTCAGTCCATATGCAGTTCTCCACAGTTTCCTTACAAGCAGAATGTTATAATTAGGTGCTAAGTACCAGCATATTAATGTTCAGTAAACTGACAATCAGGTGCAAGGTGGAATTTGTATCCAGGTTTGTTACTACTTGTTCAATAAAAATCAGTTATTCTTCAGTTGTGGCTTATTTTTTGGTAGAGGAATTCAGGCACATTAAAAACTTAAGCAGAATGTGAAACTGCATGAGTTCACGGGATAATAGGGGTACTGATTTCCAGACTCCAGGGAGGCAAAGACGAGTAACCTTTCTGCTCCTGGCAGGGTTACCAGTGTGGCATTCAGATCCTGGATAGATCTTGCTATTACAGAGGCAGATTTTCTAAGGTTCTTAACTTGGTTTTTAAGTTAGTGCTCGTTATTTTAAGGCTGCCGCATGCCCAGGCAAACTAAGTTATTGTTATTTGCAAACTTGTGACAGCTTCCACAAGACCTGTTCTTTCCAGGAGACAGACAGTTTTGACACTAACTTCTCCCTTTTGCTCATATTCTTTCTGGACAGCTTTGGGTGTATTTCTACCTCAGACTCAGATCAACATCTGATAAGTTCCCCCCTCTGCAGTTTCTTCAGGTGTCTTGAACTGGTTGCCCTGGAACTTCAAGAACACACATTCTGGCATGGAGCACATCTGGTTCTATTTAGTGTGGTAGTGGGAAATAATATTCATGCTGCTACATTTTACATCATGATTTACATCATTACTTTTTACATCAGGGTCGGGCGGGGGGAGGGACTCTTCATTATGGACTGTAGTGACAGGACAAGGAGTAATGGGCTCAAACCTAAACAGGAGAGGTTTAGATTGGATATAAAGAAGAAATTCTTTCCTGTTGGGGTGGTGAGGCACTGGAATGGGTTGGCCAGGGAGGTTGTGAGTGCTCCATCCCTGGCAGTGTTCAAGGCCAGGTTGGACAGAGCCTTGGGTGACATGGTTTAGTGTGAGGTGTCCCTGCTTATGGCAGGGGGTTGGAACTAGATGATCTTAAGGTCCTTTCTGACCCTAACTATTCTGTGATTCTATGATTTTGGGATGGTTTTTTGGATGCTCCATCTGGCTTGTTTCGTGTTACACAAATGAGAAAGCAGGTAGCTGCTTTCACAGATTCTGTCTAAATGCTGAAGGAAATTAATTATACCTGGGTGACTACAAGGGCAGAGCAGTAGCAGTTTGGGCTACTACACTCTCACCTCAGGAGCAGTCATTTTTATTGTGATGAGGGAATTTGAGTTTATCTTTGGAACCTTTGGCTTCACATGCAATGTTAAAAAGAACATTTGGCTAGAAAAGCCAAATTGAGCATCCTCATAGCAGGCCTCCCAACACTCCTGGCTGCAGAAGTATGTAGCACACACCAGTCATCTCAATTGGAGTTAACAACACTTGTAAAACTGGGATGTGTGTGGTAACTGAGAATTTTTCCATGAAAATATAAAAATGCGTGTTGTACCTCTCTGTGTTCTCAGTGGTGCGAGGTGCGCTTAAGGTTCTTTTTCAGGAAACTGTTCACTTCTGTGATTTACTGTTTGATAAATCAGAGGTTTGGTTTTGCTGTTGTGACCAGTTTCTCACATGTGCTATCTTAAGTATTATATTCCCTGGAAAGTTAAATTCTGATTACAGAATATAGTTACACAGAAATCAGTTTGGATTGAACAAGTTACTGTCAGCACACTTTCTGTTGCTCTTTAAAGAAGAAAAAGTGATGCACACAGAGTTACAGTTCTGAAATTCAGATGAATTAATACAGTGTTACCAGTTTAGGAAGAATTTCTGTGATTATCTTGGCTGATTATTAACAGAATTGTCTGTGTAAGAACAGAAAGCACTCAAAGGTCATGATGGGTTAAGTCTCAGTAAGAAACTTATTTGCCTGTGTTAATCACAGCACCAAGGAGTTTTCTTTACCAAAATCTGCTTACTGGCTGTTTATAGGTTGCAGATTATGATTCAGTGTACTAAATATGCCACTTGCTCTCAGACAGGGGATCCCAAGTGTGAAAAGCTGAAGCTTGCCAGAAGCTGGTGTGAAAGATATATTAATACTTATGTGGGAGCGAAGGGATAAGGTCAGTAAATGTTCATCAGACAAAAGTTGGAACAGGGATGCTTTTTGGAGAGGGATGTCAATTAAGGAAGTAGAGAGGGAGGGAGAGCAAAGGTGCTAGGTGGCACACCTTCCCAGGGGAATATCCCTCCCTAGCAAGATAACACTACAAGACATTTTGGCAGCGCTGTATGTTTAGAATCTTAAATACTAAGGTCTTTGTATTATTAATTAGATCAAACCTGATAATTTTAGTTTAGTTCTTTGTATGGTGTTTCAGTTCCTGTAAAGCTATTTTGAAAATAAGTGTGCTTATGCATTTTCATGTATAATAATACTGAAATCAAGTATTAACACCATCAACTTTCAAAATTCTGACTTTATATCCATCATTAAACTTGTGGATAAATTGTGTTGTAAATACAGACAGCTGTTTTTACCCAAATTACATTCCCTTTCACTTCTCAGACTTATTAGCTGGGCATAGTGCCATGTCAGCACAGTTGTACTCTTTCGGAGTTGGACAGGGTATGCATGCACCACTCTTCTGGAGTTAAAGGCATTCAAGATGGACTGCAGGAGCATTCAAGTTGGCTTCTGTAGCAAAACATTTTACAAGTTCAGTGCCAGTCCACCTGGGGCCAAGCTGTCCAAAAGGCCTAAGTTCATAGAATCCCAGACTGGGTTGGGCTGGAAGGAACCTTAAAGCTCATCCAGTTCCAATCCGCTGTCACGGGCAGGGACACCTTCCACTAGAGCAGGTTGCTCCAAGCCCCATCCAACCTGGCCTTGAGCACTGCTGGGGATGGGGCAGCCACAGCTTCTCTGGGCACCCTGTGCCAGGACCCCACCACCCTTATTGTAAAGAATTTCTTCTTAATGTCTCATCTCAGTCTCCCCTCTGTTAGTTTAAAGTCATTCTCAGTTGTCCTGTCATGGCAGGCCCTTGTAAAGAGCACCTCTCCAGCTTTCTTGTTGGCACCATTAGGTGCTGGGAGCTCTTCTAAGGCCTCCCTGGCTATTCTTCAGACTGAACAAACCCAGTTCTCTCAGCCTGTTACATTTATACTGTGCTCCCTGATGTTACTGGTAATACTTTTCAGTTGCAAAAAAAATACCACCTTTGTCTCACTGCTGTTACCCAAGCTAAGTTGCTTCAAAATGTGAGCTAGCTATATGTGATTGAAGGAAGCATTTTTACTTTTTTTTCAGTTGAAAAAAGGAGAAAATGGCTCTCTCTCTTCTGTATCACTTTGCTTCCTTAGAAACATGAAGATTTTAATCCTATCTTTTGGTCTTGTGTTCAGGGACTTGCTTCAATCAGGATGTTTTCCCACTTTTTCCTCCTTTATCAGGAATGCTTACCTCCATTCCTGGAGATTTCAGAGCAGTTTCTTCAGTCTGACATTTTTCCTTTCTGCCACCTTTTCAGTAATACCTGCCTCATACTTACTACTTGTTTAGGAGCTTAGCTGGTTAATTTAATGATAGCAGAGATATAATGAACACTTTCTCCTCAATTTCGAAAGATCTTCTGTTGTCCATTTTTGGAGAAATTGAATAGTTCATTTCTGGGGCAGTTTGTTTCGGGGGTTTTGTTTAGTTGTTTATTTTTAATAGCATTTAATCTTTAATATGAGTGAAAACCATATTAGGATTTCAGGGAATTTCCTAACCAGGAAAATCCCTAGTTAGGGTAGACTGGGTAGAATTTTTTGGCAACAAATATTTAATTTCCACAGTTCAGAGCTGCTGTAACCATTGCACAGTATTGTAGACAATATAGAGTCAGGAACCTATACATGTTTGTGTTATTCTGAGTGTTGTTAAGTAGCTGTCTAAACATGCCTTCGTTTTTCTGTGACCATTAGGGGAGGATTGGTACTTGGAGAACTTGTCACTTACTGTGATAGACGTAAATGACAACATACCCAGCTGGGCCATGGAGCCCTTCCCGTTCCTGGCTGTGGTTTCCTCTGAAGCTGCAGGAGGTACTGAAGTATACAAGCTGCTTGCTCTGGATGGAGATGAAGGGATCCAGGGAGCTGTAGAATATTATCTCTTGGAAGGTAAATTTTAACCCTCTCAGTCCCTGTGTATTAGTCTTCACTTTTATGACTTCCTTGGGGTTTAGCCTCAGTTTCATTAGTGAGAAGTCTTCCCTTCCTCCTGTAAAAGGTTCCTAAGCCTTCAGCTCTGTGTGTGAGAAAAATCAGCTTTTATTGAGGGCATGGACAGATTTGCTGGGTTTGAATGGTGGAGTTCCTGTCCTGGATGTCACCTGGGGGGTGGTTAGGGTTGGAGCAGCCAGGCCTCCTCAGGGCTTTGGCAAAGGGGTGACAATGGCTGCAGTGGTCAGCACTGCTCTGCTGGACTGACTGCCTTTCTATGAGATAGGGCAGTATGTGGAGCATGGTTTGTTGGATGGAGAGGGCTAATGTTCCTTCTCTAACAAATTTTTAAGGGACTGGGTTGTGCCTTAGCTTTGCAATGCTAACAGACCTATTAATAACTTGTAATAACTTGGCTCTTAAAAAAAGGTAATAGTTCAGAACTGTGTAAGCAGAAGGGGAGTAGCAATACCACTCCAAAGGTGATTTTGTTCTTCTTGACCAGGAATCTATCAGGGTATTTTCTGATAAAGGTTACTTAGGGTTGAGCAACAGCGAAGAATTGGAGGATAAAGAAGATTGATAATTGTGCAGAGAAGTAAAATGCAACTTAGAAATGCACTTGTGAATGTGATTACTGATATCTGATTTCAGAGTTCTAAACAAACTTCTCGATTTTTGTGTGCATGCTGATTCTAAGCCAAAACCAACTAGGGAATCAATACCCTATTTGCCTCCTAGTTTTAATCAAATTAAAACTGTCTTCTGATGGCAACTTGTGGATTTGTTTCTTTTAGGTGGTGAAGACAGATTTGAAGTTGAGAAGGACACTGGCTGGATTAAAACAACAGGTTTGCCACTGGTGAAGGACAAGGAGTATTTACTGACTGTGCTAGCAGCAGATAAACTTGGAAGCAGAGGGTCTCCAACCTGTGTTTCTGTAATTGCTGGATTTCGACCACCACAGTTCACTAATGTATCATACTTTGTTTATGTTCCTGAAAGTATGCCACTAGGAAAATCGTAAGTAACAGTTAAAAATAATGCAGTGAGATTGTTTCCTAGTTTATTTTCTGCTTGGTCTCCCCAAAGGCTCAATCTTACTTATGAATCATAAAGAAGATTCTGTGAGTAGAAATTTATATATCTTAATAGAAATGATCAAGATGTAGAATCCTTAAATTCTCATATTTAAATTGGACCAATGACACAAGGACACAGGAAATTAGAGTTGCTGTCACGTGCTGGATTTCTGGATTTAGGATTTCACAGCTGTGGGCTGATTTAAGGCTGCTGCTGAGCAGAGGAGCATCACCAGATCCTCCTGTTCATTTGGTCTGCCACAAGGGCTGATGTGCTCTCTGCAGGGCCAGGCTGATCCTGTAAAAGACCAAGCCAAGAAAAGAGAAAAAGTTCTCAGTTGGGTTGTTAAATGTGTTCACATCATGGCTTTTACTGCTGTTGGGAGAGGAGAGTGGCATGAACATGCAGACAGGGTTAGAAGGTTAGTTAACTAGGAAGTTAGAAGGAGGGCTGGATAATCCCTGCCAGCAGGAACACGTCAGCTGGCAGAAACTATGAGACATTATCATGGGAAAATACAGAAAAAGAACTAAAGTTGAGATAATGACCAACAGCAACTATTTCCATTGTTCAGTAGTGCTCCCAAGGGAAATGAGAAGACAGCAGCATGGAAATGTAATGGGGACAAAGGTGTTCAGACAAACAGAGTTTTGTCTTTTGGGCTGTAATTGTCACTGGATTGTTGTTGTCTCACCTGGGAGACAGAATTCTTTTTCCTAAGAAACCTGCATGGAGGCAACACAGTTAAGGAATTAGTATTCTGTTCTATTTTTAAATTACTTCTTTTACTTCACACTACAAATGTTTGTCACACTTGACTTTAAACATATTGGACTTTGGCAGAAAAAAAAATAGTGTGAGATGAACTAAAAGCATATGTCCTGTATAACCTGTAACAAGCACACTGTTAGTGACTGGCTTTTATCCTTTTGCAGTTACCTTATGAAGCTTTAGGGTTGGTATAACTGCAACACCAAACTTACTATGCCATTATTAGAATGAATCTGTCACATGTTGCTTTAGTTTTTTGTTTGCTGCCTGAAAACCATCATTGTCAGAGTGGAAAGTTAAGAGTAGGCAAACTCAGCTGCAGCAAAAATGAACTCCTGTGTTCCTGCATGTTAAATCCTTATTGAGTTCTGCTTCCAAGAATCTTATCTTCATCAGTTGAACCTCAAGATGATAGAACTACTGTGTAACTGGGTATTTGAGTTTGGTGTTTAGGTATAGCTGTCAGTGATCAGACCTACAGGATTGCACCATCATTTCTGGTATGGATAATTTTTGTCCTGTTTTTCAGCATGTTGTATTCTGTGCTTGAGTCGTCTTTTATTTTTTTATTTTCTTTAATACAGCTTTCTTACAGTCACTGCTGTGTCATATCAGAAGAAATCCCTGAGCTACAGTTTACTGACTAATCCCAGTGGTCTGTTCAGTATTGATCAGGCAACAGGAGATATCAGTTTAACTCAGAGTCTGGATTATGAGAGTGACCAACACCAGTACCTTCTTTTGGTCAGAGCACAGGAAAATGAGCAGTTCAGCAGTGCAGCAGAGGTAGGTGTTCACTTCTGGCAGTCTGTATGTATTACCACTTTCCTTCAGCCTTTCCAGATTTCTGTACAGATTCACTAGGGGCTCCTGTTGCCCCAGTTCATGCTGTCTATTCTGTTGTCCATTTTAAAAGTCTCTTTGTCTATAAGAAGATGTTGAGTCCAATTTAAAACTAAGGCAGAACAGAAAATGATTTGTTTCTGATGAAGAGCACAGAAAAAGTAATAAAAACTCACATATATTTAAAGATGATGGTTTATGGTTTTCTGGAAAGCTGTTTGACAGCAAAAACATTTATAAGTATAGTAAATGATGTTTGAAATCCAGGATTCACAGAACTGGGAAGTGCATGCAATGTAACAGTTTGTTCCTGATGCAGTAAATGAGATGTACACTACAGAGGGAACAGAGGGCAGGCTTATTAGGAACAAGCATGACCATACAGACACTGAAACAGTGTCTGTGTCAGTGTAACAGTGTCTGTAGTGCACCAGAGAGTGGTCATTTTCTTGACCGTTTTATGTATTGCAGGATGAAGAGTAGTGGAGTATGACTTGAAAAAAGATTATGAAATGATGTTACAAATACATTTAGCCTAAACATAGTTTAACATGTGCCTGCTTTACACCGATACAACCATAGTAGTTAAGAGGCAGCAACTCCCTCTTTATAAGAACCTGTGTAAGAACAGGTTGTGTATACATTTACCTGTTGCACTGTAGTGCAGAATACCTCAACCGACTTCTGACAGTCTCAAATGTAACAGTATGAACTGCCATAAAGGCTAATTTAACTCACTCCTTACTGTTTGGATTGCAGGCAGCGCAATGGTGGACACATATTTGACATAGGAATAAGACAACATTTTAAAAGATGTTAAAAGCAGAATTATATGTCTAATTTATGCTGCTGTAACTGAATTCAGAACTTGGTCTTATAATGCTAAAATGTAATATGCTTGGTATTAGAATCATTAGTGTTACAAATTACAGAGGTGTGAGAAGATAATGCAAAAAGGATGCTTAGAAAGCAGAAGGTCCATTTTCTTTTAAATTACTAACAGGAAATTACCAGTGGAGATGAAGGGTGGGTGGAAAGTGTTGCTGCAAGGGACTGGGACTTGGCAACTAGAAGTATTTTGGAATCTAGTATTTCAACATTTCTTAGAGCAGTCTAAGAAAAATCGCATATCCTATATGCTATAGCTTCTGAAGACCTGAAGGATGTTTTCAGGAAGTTCTTCCATCTGATATTTGTAGAGCAACAAAGTTCTTTTCTTAATTCTCTTTGCTGTTTAACATTCCTCTTTTCTCTATTAAGGTTTTGGTTGTAATCACAGATGTGAATGATTGTGCCCCTGAATTTCATCAGTCAATTTACAACAAGGTTGGTGTTCCTGAAACAGTTACTATGACAACTGAGCTTCTACAAGGTTAGTGCTTTTAAACGATTTGTTATGTTCAGTATGAGTATTGACATTTTCCTCCCACTAATTAGACTTCAGTGCAGAAGGCAAAATTGCCTGCCCCAGCATGGGTAGATGCAACTCTCTGAAGACAAATGGCACCACTTAGAATTGGGTCATGATTATTTACTGCTGCTGCAGCCCAAATAATTTTGAGGGACAGATGGCAAAGGAAACAAATCTTTGTGGGATTTTGAAGTAACAGGACTTCGGTCGGGGTTAGTATTATAGCAGCAGGCTTATTATAGCAATCTTGCAACATTTTTTCTCTTGAAGGAAGAGAGTGATGTTGGATCAGAAATTGGACACATCACCTCACCTTCTCTGCCTGTCTTGATTCAAGAGTCCTACATGAGCCTGCTGTAGGATATACTGCTTTTTTGCATTAAAAGCCTCTTGCATGGTTTGACTGGTTTGTGGGAGGTTTTGTTTAGGTGCTTGAAGAAGACAGCTTTGCTTCTTCCCTATGTAATCAGTAGCTTAAGCTTTAAATGGTGATGCTTTGTAAATTAGGTAAACTTTGGCTTTGTAAGCTGAAAAAATTTTATACTGAAAATGTTTATAAAGAAATGGGCAGATCCTAGCAATAAAATTTATGTCACCTAAGTGGTTCTACAAGGACCTTATATCAGTGTTCAACCCTTACACAACCTTTCTATAAATCTTGGGGAGGGGGGGAGGATGTGAATTAAACTACAGGAAAATTGCTGTTTGTGAGTAAATAGGATTTTATAGCATCTACTGTTCTACTTTGTGGTTTATCCTGTAGAAACAGTAGTCTGTAGGTTATTATTCTGGTAACTGATCTCTAAGCATAGGGTTTTGTAGGTAGGAGCTGACAAACACATAACATGAGGCAGCTGAATAATATATATAAATATTTCATATTAAATCACACAGGGTGTGATCTGTCCAAGTGGTCTTAAATCATCAGTATAGATTAGGTGGACATGAGAATATATATCTCTGTGTGGAAATAGGTTCTTGGCAGTACATGGCTGTTTAATTCCAGCAAGGGCAAGATCTAGCAGCTGAATTCAACCAGGGACTTAACTTTATTTTTTAAAACAATTATTTTTTATTTTCCGGTAAGGGTTAGTTCAATAAAAAACACAGGGCATAGCAGAGTTGTATGAATTATTTCAAGCAAGGCAAATACTATTACTGTTTTATACTGCACAGTAATTCTCTTGTTATAGTACTTAATATTCCAGGTCACCAACTTTGATCTACACAATGTCTTTCTCTCTTAATAGTGACAGCCACTGACTGCGATTCAAAAGAGAATGCCGAATTGCTGTATTACACTTCAAGTCAAGACTTCAGCATTACTTCTCATGGCATTGTTTTTCCAGCAACCCAGTTAGACTATGAGAGACCTAACCATCTGTATGAGTTTATAATTATGGCTGTAGATAAAGGAGAAGAGCCAAAGACTGGGACAGCAACTGTTAGGATCCATGTTTCAAATGTGAATGATGAAGCACCTGAGTTTTCCCAGGCAATGTAAATATGTATTCTTAAAAACCCTGTTATTTTTGTCTTCTACTGTTGCTTTATATGTTTTGGTCAAAAGGCCAATCATTACAAGATGGTAACTGGCTTCAGTTCAATCAAATCTAAGAGTTGGACTGACAGATGTGGATTGCTCTTCTGACTCTGAGACTCTCTTACTACCAGAAAAGAAAAAGTGTGGTTCTTAAAGTTTAGGCATGCTTTCAGTGTGCAGAAGGACTTACGCGTTTGTCTAGATGGAAGAAGTTGTATGTAGACAGTCTCTTTGAACAGATCTTGCATTTAAGTTTTTTCCAGTATGTACTGAAAAGGTGCAGTATTTTCAGATTGTACATTTCAAGGGGACTCCACCACCAGCAAAGGAAACCGAGCAGAAAAAGCAGGCAAGTCAGTGTTGTCCTAGTACATGTCCAGAGTACATGGTGGAATTTTGCCTTTTAATTACACAATTTAAGCTTAGAATCAACAGGCTGCATCTCTGGTTTATAATTATTAAAGAAAAACTTTTTGATGACAGAATCCTAAATGACCACCGAATTATAAAAACAGCAAATAAATGTCAGTGAGTGGAATTCTCTTGATTTCACTTGGTCCCGGGACCTAAAAACTACTTTTCCACTTCTTCACTTTCTAAAGTGTCATTAAGCATTTTTATTCCTTCGTTAGGGCTCAGAAGTGTCTGGAGCAATGTCGTAAGTACTAACATGAACTTGAATTCATGTTAGAGGCTTAGTAATGGAATTCCCAGCCAGCTTCTGCATCAGTCTTCTACTTACTAAAGCTAGAAGTTGCTCAGGACAAAATCCCAGCAGAGATTTCATTGGTGCTAAGCTTGTGGTTCAGGTGAACAAAACATCAAACCTTTCTGACAGTCCTTACTTTGTGTGAAGAGAACCTCTGGTTTCAAAATCTTGTCTCTTCCTTTCTTTCCTGAACACTGCTTAGGAGATACAGCTTGGAAAAATGGATCTTTTGTAAATTCTCATTGGATCTCTATGCATTTTCAAACACTAAGCCCAATTAAGTTTCTCACTCTCCAGATTATGCCTATTTTTTGTTTATTTATTTGTTTTAATATTCAGGGTCATTGAATATTTATCTGTTAGTCTTGGATCTATTTCTATTTTTTTAATCAGAAAAGAGTGATAGTATTAAAGATGCTATAAACATTTCTTAAGCAATTGGAAGCAGAAAATGGTTTAAACAAAGCACCCTGCCAACTCTTATGTTTAAAGAAGAACATGATTAAAATGAACATTATTTTGAATTACTCAGCATTCACAAGAAGCTTTTCTGTTCCTTATGCAATAATAGCAGGGAAAGTGTTGTACATATGTATAGATTTGCACTGGAATTGAATTCAGCTCCTGGAATTTGAATTATCTCAAGTTCTTGTTTAACCAGGTTAACCAGACCTTTGAATTTGCTTTATCTTTCCCAGTACGAAAAAAATCTTGAACTCAAAGGTGAAACACGGACAGAACTTAGTTGAAGTTTTCTATGAAATAGATTCATCATGAAGACTTGTAAATTAGGTCCTGTTGAGAGGCTGGTTTGCAATTACTGCAGTGCTCTGTGACAGGCTAATACAAATCAAGGTGCTGCTGCTGTCCTTCTAGCCCTTTGTTTAAGTAGATTTACAGTCCAGCATAAACTTGTGATTCTGTGCCGTGAGCTTTCTTTCATGACGGTTACTCTTTATCTCAGTTACGAAATGCTGAAGGCTACCACTGTGTTTCATTTTGTCAGTTTTTACTTTCTCCTGTTTAAGAGACCTTGTCTGATGACTTGAGCTCTTCCGTCCCTATATTTCATGTTCAAAACTATGAGAATTACTGTTCAGTTGCTTTCCAGATGCAGAATTAAGACAGTGTCCTGAGGGTTGTGACTGAATTAAACGGGAATAATTTACTTCTCTTACTTCATTGCATATTAAATTGGGACAAGAAAAATGCTGTTTCTGGAAAGTTTTTGATGAAAACACACATATCTAGACAACAAAAGCTAAGGGAGAGGTTTTCTGTGCATCCATTTTCTTCAAATTTTTCTATTCTCAGCATATGGAGAGTGGGTCCACAAGCAAGCACTCTGAACCCAGTGGCACATATGTATTTTGTCTGTATTGTTGGATACAGCCAGCTGTAGTTCATTCTTATGGCTGAGCTTTGGCATGTCTGTTGTGGACCAGTCTCTGTTATGCTTTAATCTGGCCTGTGCTCAATCCAGTCAGATAAAATAATATATCTGGGACTTCCTTAAGCAGGAGGCTTTTCTATTCCAAAGAGCTTAGGCTGATAATGCCTCTTAAGAGCTTACAATGTCAGTGATGTGTCTGGACTTGAGGTTTTTGCAAAACTGATGTTGCACGCACATCCCCTAGGTCTGATTTTCATCTTGGTCCTGCGGGTGCAAAGAGACGTTTTGAGAATTTGTGTCAGAAGATGTGCTGTGATGAGCAGTGCTTTAACTTGGCAAATGTTTGCTCTGATTCTGTGAATCAGGCAGCTCATTTTTTTAAATCAAAATAAAAAGCCAAATTCTGCATTTAGCACAAATCTTGTTGCAAAGCTGAGTTTCAGAGCTTCAGTACTGCTGAAAGTTTGCAATGGAAATCTCTGGGAGGTAACAACAGAAAGACATGGTTGGTTGGACAGATCATCAATACAAACATTTCACTGGTTAACAGAAGCATCCTATCAGTGTAATTGTATTAATAAATTACAAATCTCTGCAGTACCTGTTGCGCATGTAGTCAGTAGGTGGTGTAAAGCACTGTTCTGTATGTATTATTTCCCGTCTAAATAAGTAAGTATGTCATACTCATTTCTTTTAACAGCTACTGGAGTTTTGTTTCTGAAGATGCGGTCCCAGGCACATTGATTGCTACAGTTAATGCCATTGACCCTGATGGAGATGGTGTGACATACAATATTCTCTCTGGGAATCAAAAAGGAAACTTTGTTATTGATCCTAAGAAAGGTAATAACATATTAGCTCTTTGCTGTTGCAATGATGATGTTGATTCTGATCTGGTTGCAGTTTGAATTTGGTCTTCATTTGGTGGCAGTTGTAAAAGCTGAGTATATTCTATTTTTGACGCTAATGCCTGATCTTAAAGAGTGCAGGGAAAAGATACAGTTGCTCTAGACTCTCTTGTAATGTTAAGAAAAATAATATTATTTTCATAAAAGCTTTGTGTCATACCCATCCTCATTGTTTGCTTTCGGTCAGTAGCTTAGTAGAGAACATTATTCTAGGTAGCAAGTAACTTAATAGAGTGGAATTATTGGTAACAGTGTGGCATTCCAAATTTAGCCAAGAATACTGCATGCATGAGATAAAAAAATATGCATGGAAAATTCTTCATGGTTTAAGTAATTTGTTCTGAAATAGCAGATTTTACATCTTTTAAAGTTTTTCTTAGCACTTGAATATTTTTAAAAATCCAAAGGAAAGAATCATACAAAATCAGTGTTCTTATTAAAAGAAAAAATTAAGAAATGCATAAACACACATTACCTGAGCAGGTTGGCACATGCGTTTAAATTACTAGGGTTTATTTGCTAGTGATCGCTTGAAAAAAACCAGAAGACAATGTTTTGAGATAGAGATAGTCCTTCAAATTGAAATCCCACTGAAGGATTGAGGTAACTTAATTAACTTCATTTAAATGACTTTATATGTAACCTGTTTTGAACTGCAAGCAAAATCAGAACTTCTGTTTTTCAATGCATAAGTGTTAAATGTATAGGCAGGAGTAAGATGCCCTATGTTATTCCTCCTTTATTTCATAGTGTTCACTTAGCAGGAGATGTTAATTTCAATGCAGATCATCTTTCTGCAATATTCATATTAGATTTGAAAATGCTCCAAAAAATAGGTCTTCAGGTAATTTTCAAGTGTTGAAACATGATCCTGAATTTATTGAGAGCTCCTTTTATCCTTTCTGAGTTAAAACTAGAATCGTAGGTTCCATGAGTTAGATTTCTAAAGGTATTTTGGCACCTGAAGGAACAACGGTTTTAAAAGTGTCTAATTGCCATGGGGGTGTAGTATATCTGATCCTCCTGAATATCTGTATTGTAAGTGCACAATGAATCTTAACATTTGTTTGAGAGCATCTCTTGGGGTTAGCTCCACAGTTATAATCACGTATATGTACTTTTACACTATTTTACCAATTTTTATAGTCTTTAAAACTTAATTTTAGAAACATCATCATTTTTTGGCTTTTGTTGCTTAATAAACCAATAAAAGTTATACGGTGGCTTGAAGCATTTTCTTTTCAGAAATGATGTCAAGGGAATAGTCTGTACCCCATTGCTGCAGAAATGCCAAGGTAAAGTGGAGATCTGTCAAGCATAAGTGCTGCAGCTCAAACAAGACATTTGCAAGTAAATTGAGTGACATTGATGCTGTGACAATACTGTTGTAATGACAGTTGCTGTTATGCCTGATGAACAGAGGTGATTGATGGATGATGGAGCAAAACAATGACAGCTTGTTACTGCATAGTCCCCCAGATAGCTGTAGTCTCTTTTTCCTTTGTAGCAAATCTTTCATACATCTCTCTCTGACAGCGCCTTTGTGTCCTACCTATCATTTGGGTGACTTGGGAGAATAGCAGAACACAGGTTTCGGAGAATATGCTTGTAGGGATAAATGCTGCTGTGCTTGTGCTGCAGGAAGGTAACCTTGAGCTAGTTTATTTATATAAGCTACAGCAGTAGACGCAGTGCCACATGCTTCAGTAATGATACAGGAAGACAGGCAGACTCACTAAGGGGGCAGGCACAGGTAAAACAAGTCTGGCACAATATTGTTCTGTATTTTCGTTTTGCTCTGTTTCTTTTCTGCAGCAGATACACAAAAGCTAATATGTGAAGGTCAGACGAGTTGTAGCTGTCATCTCATTTAGGTCTGTAGACAAACCTGGAGACAAACCTGGTGTGTTGTCTTAATTCTGTGTTCATATGAGGCTGCAGTAAAGATACTGTGTTTAAAATGAGCTGTAGAAGCCTTATGGCTTATTGATGAATAGGTAAACCAGAGTGGTTTGTTGTGATGCTTACTAGTGAGAATAACTGCAGTAAAAAATTAAACCCCAACAACCTATTGTTTTTACAGGGCTAGTTAGACTTCGTTCAAGTCCATTTCCGGAGCTGCAAGGAACAGAATATGTACTTAATATCACAGCTACTGATGATAATGCCTCTGGAGGGCCCCATTCTCTTACAAGTACTGCCCAGGTTGTTGTGAAAATTGATGATGTCAACAATAACAAACCTGTCTTTCAGAAGGTAAATATATGAGGTTTATCATTTGTATTAGACTGTGTGGTAAATGCTTAAGACTGTGTTGTTCGCTACAAGTGATGCAGCAAGCTGAGCTATTCAGGAAGTAGTCACTTCCATCTGTCTTGGAGGCCTGATGCCACTGTCTTCTGCATCTTTCCATTGCTCTCCTAAGATATACAGGGTTTGTTTTCTTGTGGCAGAGTAGCTCCTGTGATCATTGTCTTTTCCCTGAACCACATCTCATCTTATCATTTTAGAAGATGAAGTTGAGTGAATAACTTTTGGACCCATGTTCAATGTGACATGTGAGGAGGAATGGATAGGTACAGCTATATAGGTATACCTATGCAGTGGACTTGTTCCAGAATATTCCAGAACACCTCTTTAAATCACTGTCATGGTTTAAGCCCAGCAATACAGCTTGTTCACTCACCCCCCCCCCCCTTCCTCCTTCAGCTCCTGAAGGGATGGAGGGGAGAATTGAAAGAATGTAACTCCCACAGGTTGAGATAAGAACAGTTTAGTAACTAAGGTATAACACAAATCACTGCTGCTACCACCAATAATAATGATAAGGGGAATAACAAGGAGAGAGAACACAACCGCTCACCACCTGCTGACTGATACTGAGCCTGACCCAAGCAGTGATCTGGCCCTTCTGGGTAACTGCCCCAGTTTCTATACTGAGCATGATGTGATGTGCTATGGAATACCCCTTTGGTTAGTTTGGGTGAGGTGTCCTGTCTCTGCTTCTTCCTGGCTTCCCTTCCTCCCTGGCAGAGCATGAGACTCAGAAAGTAAAGAGTAAGCGTTACGTAGCAACAACTAAAACCATTGGTTTTATCAGCGTTGTTCCAGGCTGAAAGTCAAAACACAGCACTGCAGCAGCTACTAAGAAGGAGAAAAATGACTGCTACTGCTGAACCTAGGACAATCACATAGGCTTCTTTTGATGACTGTATTTCTGGAACTGATGAAAAAGAGAAGAATAAAAGTGCGTTTTTATCTTAATTTGTTAACTACTGAAAATAAATGCTTGTATAAGTTTTCAGAATGCTGATTCATATTAAAGATCTGTTGTCTAAAAATTAAGTTGGATGCTGATGGACAGTGTTGCATATTTCGAAAAGTCAGTGACTCTCAGTGTTCCTCTTGGGAATTCTCAGTAATCTCTCCTCAACAACATTACTTTTTGTAGAAATCCCATTTTGAGCAAAGCCATTCTGTAGGCTGGACAAGTGTATACCCTCTTTTTTTATAAGGTTTTTGCTGATATGGAGAAATATTTGCATTTGGAAATTAACTGTGCCTTTTTGTCCAAGTATTTTCATCATTTGGAGTTGTGTTACAACTGCAAAATAGCAACTGAAGTCTGTAAATTAGTCACAGTACAGGTAAAACATTAGTATCATATGAGCATATGAGTGAAAGTGTAGGTAAAATCTTTTTCCTTCTCCCCATCCCATATCTTTAAATCAAACAGCATGGTAAGTCCTTGGGGTTTTTTTGTTGGTTGTTTTTTTTTTTTCCTTTCCTTCTTTCAGTGTCAGTATTACCATGAACATGCCTTTGTACTGGAAAACCAGCCTTCAGGGACAGTTGTACTGCAGGTTGAAGCTACTGATGCTGATGAAGGAGCCAGTTGTCTAGTGAAATATGGCTTGGTGCAGGGAGGTGGTATCCTGCCAGCATTTAGTGTTCATCCTGACACAGGTAAAGCAAGTAACAGAACTGATACCAGCATACAGAAACCACTGTCTTGCAATGATGGGAAAAAACCCTTAAATAAAATCATACTTAATGGTTTTTCATTTAGTTTTTTGATAGTAGACAAAACAGAAACTGCATTAACTGCATAAACAGATATTATGTGAATCCAAAAGTGTCCTACATGTTCAGAACTGAGCTAGAAGGAATGTTTTTTCTGAAATGTGGAAGTTCTGCTGTGTGAAATAATCACTTGTCTATTTTTTGTAACTGGATTTAAAGGAACCACCATATTTTAAGTGCACGTTATATTGCAACATTGCTAAAGGAATAGAAATGATTTATCTAAGTGACAGCAGCCTTACAAATAGAAAGAGACTAACTCTTGGAAGGCCAAAACTAAACTCAGGCTCAACTTCTGGAGAATGAAAGACATGAAGCATGCCTTTATCCTGTCCTTACTGCTCTTTAAAAGAAATATTTTGTTTATAATCTCATTCTCTTAGTTTGGTACTTACCTCCATTTTCTAAATTTAAGTCCAATTGTGTGTAGATGTAAGCGTATATGAAGTTTGTATCTGCCTGAGCCAGGACATTGCAAGCTGTTGAAACAGTTAAATCTTGTGTTTCGATCCTTAAACCTGAAGCTCACATTGTATGTTATGTTTCACTGTATATGTTTCATTGTATATATTTCATTGTATGACGGGCAAATAAGCATCCAAGTGCAGAATGTGCAGTATTTTAATTCTCTGGTATTTAATGTGTTTTCAGGTGTTCTGACAACTGTTCAAGTATTCGATCGAGAAAAGCAAAGGGAATATCCTATCACTCTGACAGCAACAGATCAGGCAGTGGAGCCGCTCATTGGAATATGTCAAATAAATATTATCATCCTGGACCAAAATGACAATGATACAAGATTTGAAAACACTCATTATGAATGTAATTGAGAATCATTGGATAGCATTTCAGTGCCCTGAGTGTGAGCTTACCTGATGTGTTGCCTTTCCTGGCAGTAGATCATGTGTCCAGCTAGGTGATTGCAACCAGGGATGCGCCGACCTTGGCTGTAACTCTGTGTAATGTGCAGTGTAACAAGCACAGTCTTGACTCCTGAGTGTCATTATGGGAAAATTCCTTGTAACAACAGCCATGTCAGTACCTTTCCTTACCTGAGTGTACTGAGTGTCTGTGGTACCACATAGCGATGTGAAAGTTGCAGTGAGAACATGAGTGTGCAGCACTGAGCAATAACTGTATCCTTTTGTTTTCTTATTTATAGATTTTTGTAATAACTTCTGATTACATTCTTTTTCCATTTGAATTTTGTAATTCTTCATTATTTGTTGTTTTACCTTGCCTTCTTGGTTCCTCAAAAACTCCCTTCCTGTTTATGGATGAACACCCAGAGGCATGTATAATACTCATAAACAAATGAAGACTTATAATTCTCAGTTTCTTGTACTAACTGAAGGAGAAACTGAATTTATCAACTGAAGGAGACTGGAATTTATCAGTCTTCTCAGTTAGTATAACTAACTCGTTTATAGTTGTACTAAGTTCTAGAAAGTAGGAGCTTCTAGCTTTATGCAGTAAATGAATATTCCATTTATGTGTGTTTCATACAGAGCAAGCAGTGTCTTAGTAAACATACAAGAACTGAAAAAGTAGTATCTTACAAGAAAAAAGAATTCCAGGTTATCAGTGTGGTAATAAGTTCAGATGCAATGCATAGCTCTGGAGTGACAGCAGCACTTCAAAATACTCAGTTGAATTCTTACTGCCATTGTTGCAAGGAAGATAAAGTTATAGCTTCCATACATTAGTACTTCCGTATTTCTTCATTTCTTAGTAAGATGTCCATGGTACTTCAGTGAATTAATAATCAGTTTGAAATATCCTTTCCTTACATTAGATTTCCTAAGAGAAGACACAAGAGTTGGGACCAGCTTTCTTTGTATTGCAGCCCATGATGATGACTACAGCTTCAATGCTGCCATTACATATTCAATAGCAAATGAAGAACCAAATTATTTACA
The DNA here is from genome assembly GCA_002631895.1 of Agapornis roseicollis. Lineage (NCBI taxonomy): Eukaryota > Metazoa > Chordata > Aves > Psittaciformes > Psittacidae > Agapornis > Agapornis roseicollis. The sequence goes on from NDXB01003194.1 coordinate 33,298, forward strand.
GATTAATCCTACTACAGGCTGGCTGTTTGTGAACCAGCCCATTTCTCAGGTATGGTGCTTCCTTTCCTTTTTAAGCTGTCTATTTCAATATTATGTAGGACAGACTCAGGTTATGAGTTTGTGTTACCCTTTCACATTAAAGGATCAATATGTTATGTTTAAATTAAACATGAGTCTAAGGCTTTTAGCTAATGAGTTCATTGACTGCAAATTGCATGTTAGCAGGCCTTGCATTCAGCTGGGAAAGTAGCACCTGATAGCATTGCCTCTGAGAACTTGTTCTTCCCATATCGTTAGCTTTGGCATAGTAATACCAAAGACCTGAGGGCTGAGACCATAAGCAGGGGAGCAAGAACCTGGGTGTAGGACTTCACTGTGTTAGCAGGCAGTGAGTTAACACACAAACCTGACTCTGAAAGACTGTTAAATTTTGCTTCTGATACAGAGTCCCAACTTGATCCGTGTTAGTCATGGTGAACTAAGCTGTTCCTTAGGAAGGTTGAAGGCATAATGAAAGCAATTGTTGCATGTAGATACCTAACATTTATCAGTTTCTAAATACCTACATAAGCAGTTTGATACTTTCAGAGTTGCAATTTGTGTTGAAATGAAAATATTGTTGTAGATGTTAATCTTTAAATAGCTAATAGATATTTTTAATATAGAGATTTAACTCCTAAGTAACTGACCCATAAGATTTTGGTGAAGATGTACCCTTTTAACATATTTTCTTTATTGAATCCAAGAACCTTACAGAGCTAATAACAAAAGCTGTTGACAGGTATACATAAGAACTCAGGGGTTCCACAGAGTGCTTCTTTATTTGTTTTATTGTCAACTTTGTGTGAAATTTGCTGAGGTCTATTGAGACAAATAGCAACATTTTTCAGCAACCTTAAGTAAAGCAAAGAGCAGAATTTCCAGCAAGCTTGCACCTACTTCATATTCTGAGCTTAGTATATTACAGTTGTGGATGATTTCGTACTGTGCAGGTTTTTTAAAGTGTGCCTTTAATTTTATGTCGTTATTTTGAAAAAAAACCCCAAACTCATTGGAGCCCTGATCAAAACCCTCTGTAACAAAACCTTTTCTACTGTTCAGAGGTCATCTATAATTCGAGACATTATTGCTACAGATGGAGGTAATAGGAGCAGTAAAGTTGACCTTGCAGTAACTATTACCAGTGCAAAAACCCAGCCTCCACAGTGGGAAAGAGATAGCTATGAAGTTGTTATTCCAGAGATACATCAATTTTGGTAAGGTTGGGACAGATTTGTTTGTTTGCCTGTAGCTCTAAGGCTATAGAGTAACTTAATGCTGCTTATTTGTTCCTGTGTTACCTGAGGTGATTATTTGGCTTAAAGTACTTAGAGTTGTTGATTGCTTGGAATGAGTAATCAAAACAGCTTTATAAAGTAAGTCTAGAATGCATATTTTTAAGACAAAAGCATGAGCAACCAAGCATGTAATGACTGGTAACCTTTGGCTGCAGCTGGCTGCAGCCTGGAGGTGTTCAGGCAGGGTTAAGATTTGGTATCAGGAAATGCTTGTCATTTTCAGCTGAGAGCTGATGATTTGGGAGAGTCAGTTTACAAAAGCTTTTTGAAATGATGCTGTACTTCTGAAACTTTCTGAACTGTGCAGACAATCAAAGCAACTTCTCCCCTTGGTGATCCCCGTGTGACTTACAACTTAGAAGAGGGACTTGTTTTGGAGACCAACATGCCGGTTTGTTTCTACCTGACTCCAAACAGACATGATGGTTCTGCTTCAATCCTGGTAGCTGAGCCACTAGATTATGAAACAACAAAGAGCTTTCTGCTGAGAGTTTGAGCACAGACTGTTGCTGCAGTTCCTCTGGCAGCATTCACTACAATCTATATTAGTGTAACAGGTTTGAAAGCTGTGCAGTGATGTTATAGAAAAATCATAGTACTTTTGTTTCTTTAAAGTTTTATATTTCTCCTTATACATTCTTTTTGATGTTTTAGATGTCAATGATAATGTCCCATTCTTCACCTACTTATGAAGCCTCAGTAACAGAAGGAGGTGGTGTGGGGACATTTGTTGTTCAGGTGTCTGCCGTCGACCTTGACCGTGGTCAGAATGGTGAGGTAAGCAAGTAGTGGTCTACATTTCCTGAGACAAAAGGTATGGAATAACTTCTATGTGAACAACAGCTAAATAGACTACAAGTCTTCAAACTAGGAAAGGGACGACTAATAGGGAAACAGGAGATGAAATGAAGTCATTAGTAACATGTTTCTCTCGCCATGTGAAAAATGCGATTAAACATAGTAGGTATGAGACATAACAAAATACATTTATGCCATCTGTAGTTCAGGTGAAAAACTTGCTGTAGAATGCTCTCATTCGGAAAGGTCTCCATAGACCTAAAATGTGATTGGATAAATTAATAGAAAAAAAAAATGTGTTAAAAGCTTCTGAGTTGTAAATCATTGGGCGTAATGAAAATTGAATCCTTAGAAAATATGTCAAATTAACACCAAAAGTAATGTGTCCGTTACTGATTTTTAAAAACAAAAAGTAGTTGCATCCTTCAAACAAGAATGCAAGCTGAAGACAAGAGCACAATAAGATATAAATGAGACTAGAACATAGTCCATGATACTGAGCAAGTCTGAATGCAGCTTAACTGTGGCTATTCTATTACTACCTGGGATTGCTAGCTGAGTTTGGGTGCTGTTGTGCAAGTACTTTGCAAATGTGAACTCGTGAACTTGGGAACTGATTAGACAAGACAAATTTATTGCCTTTACAGATTGACTGTCACCATGCGAGGAAGTTAATTGACTTCAAACTTGATTGCTCAAACCAGCAGCTTTACCTAGCTTTCTTGGCCCTGATTAAGTTCTCAAACACAAGACTGTTCTTCCTCTCTTTAGAGTAGTTGCTTGTCAACTATCCAACAAAGGGAAAGTATATTAACAACTTTTTTTTAATCCTTTAGATAACTTACTCCATGTTACATGACAGTAGCAGAGACTACATGTATTTTCGCTTGGATTCACAGGCTCAATATACAGTGCCTCAGTGTTTTGATAGAGAGAAGAAAGTGTCCTATCTTCTAGAAGTCAAGTCAGTAGATGTCTCTGAGTCAGCTTGACCTGGAAAACATGGGAAGCCAAACTCTGGTAAGAGGCAGGTGTCTGGGACAGGGATGATTTTACCTGAATTCATCTCTGAAAACAGAAGCTTGAAATGCAAGATTAAGATATTCATTGCCATTTTTCCAAGTATACTTGTGAAAGAGTGTCCATTGTTGTGGTTTTAGGTTGGTTCTGGTTTTCTTTTTTTATTGCTTGTCTGTGCAACAGTTGTGTTGGAGCTGGAAGAGGTATTTTATATGATGAGCAAGTAAGTTTTTTGTTCTGGAATTAAAACTAGGGCTTTATAGATAGAGTTTACAGAGTATTTCCTAGCTGGTAAAGATGCACCCATTATCCTTAGGATATAGATCTTTGGGTAGTAAAAGTGTTTCTCAAAGCACTGCATAAGGTACTATGTTCAGTCTAAAATAGTTAAGAAGTATGAAGCAAGAAAGTTCAAGGTAGAAAATCCCATTCTCAGTTAATGGCTGTGCTTAAAGACAGACTTAAAATTCAGCTTTTATGGTTTCAGAACAAAAAGTTATGACTAAAACCTGTAAAATTGCCATATTAGGCATCAATTATTCACATATTATCTGTTTAAACATATTGGATGCGACATTCATTTGATATCCAAGTGCTTTTGAGTAATGTTGGTATATATATGGCCCACAACCCTAAGGGTTTGTTTCTGTATTGTCTGCATATTCATCTTCATTTAGTGTGTGTCTGGACAGCTTAAGGAATAGTAGCTGACAGACATGGCACAGATGAGTATTTTAATCTCTTGTTTCTTGCCTCTCTAGGCACTGCTTATGTGTTCATTTTTATCAGTGATGTGAATGATAACAAGCCTGTGTTCATTCAGAGTGTCTATGAAGTAAATGTGGATGAAGACCAGGATGTGAGCTCAACTATCATTACAGTCAGTACTACTGATGAAGATGAAGGTGAAGTATTGGAATTCACAATAGCTGTGTCTAAAATATTAATGAGTTAATTTCAGCACACCAAGACATAGTTAGTGGTGTTAGAAAGGAAAATGTCTTTTTGTCTCTAGATTTTTAAACTTCTTTAAGTGTGAACTGATTGGGCATGAACATTAGCTCATAATCGAGCTGTGAGGCAGAAGTCAAATAACTCTTATTTCAGGAGGCAATGCATTAATGTGGGAAAGATGGGGTATAATTTCTGTGCCAGCAAATAGAAATTTATAGTAGATCATATAATTTTCTTATAAATGGGCACCAATAAAAATGTCCTGGTTAACTAGAACAAATCAGACTTTATTTCAGTGGATTCATTTGCTTTCTCTATAGATAGTGTATTTGTATTCTCTTTCTTTTTTTATTTTGTATGCATTCTCATATTTGAGTCTAGACTTCTTAGAATGAGTCCTGAATGGTTCTATGGTATGAAGTATTTTATGATAACTCACTATTACATGCTGGGTGTTAGCAAATAAGAATTTGTCTTTTTGGTCCCATAGCCTTGGCCAGTCATGCTGATCCTTCAGTGAATTTGAGGGATCATAAGTAAAAGCAGAATTAATACTTCATTGCAAAGACACAAATTACAGTTGGACATACCAGAATTGAAAAGTAAGTAATCTGACATAGCTGCATGTTTTAAAAGACCACAAAGCTGTAATATCAAAAATAAGTTCTTGTATAATTTGTACTTCCTCTTAACATCCCATGTTTCATCTGCTTCAAGAAATGTGTGCTTTTTGACACTGTTGGTAATTTACAGGAACAAATGCTAAATTACGGTATCAGATCACATCTAGGAACACAGAAGGAGTCCTTGGTGTAAAATCAGAAACAGGAGCCATTTTTATTGCGCAGCTACTGGGTTATGAAGAAACAAAAATGTATTAGATTTGCATGTTGGCCTCTGATGGTAAATGGGAAGACAATGCAGTTATCATCATCAATGTCATGAATAAAAATTATGAGATTCCAGTTTTCTCTATCAATGAATACTATGGAAGTATAATTGAGGAACTGGATGGATTACCAGTCTTTGTACTTCAGGTAGTACCTATATAGAGAGATTTTAATATTTCAGTGAAAGAACGCAGGTTACTAGGGTAAAATTACGTTAAGAATCCAAAACAGATATATTAATGAAAAATAGTTTCACTGAGGTTTGTTTGTTTTTTTTTTTTTTGTCAGTGGAAGAAGAGAAATGGACTTTTATGGGAAAATAATTACAAGGATATTAAGTAGAATAAGTAGGATGCCTCAAAATCCTGAAAAGTGATCTGAAAATGTAAATCGTTAATGTCTTAAAGTAGCTAGCAGAATAGCATAGTCAGATCACCTCTAAAAATATGAAAAATAAAATATGTTTTTAGTATTAGAATATCTACCTTCTTATTGTGGTACAAAGCACATTTTCCTACCTGGATTGTCCCTCAGCCACTTCTCATTTGCCAGTCTTCTGGCATGCACATACTAGTAACATATTACCTACTTTTGACTGGACTTCTTCAGACTGTAGGAGCACATAGGATACAGTGCAATATTTATGTATTTTATAATTTCCATGTCCTTGTTTTCAGAACTTTTGTAGGTTACGGCAAATGATCCTGATAGTGATGTGGATGAAGAAGATTTGAGATACTCACTGCATGGGCATGGCATGGCACAGCTGATATTTTCACAATAGATGAGAGAACAAGTAGCATTTACTCCAACAAGATGCTGGATCGGGAAGAGAGAGCACTGTGGAGATTTGTTGTATTGGCTACGGATGAAGGTGGAAGAGGACTTACAGGATTTGCTGATGTAATTATTAATGTGTGGGATGTAAATGACAATGCACCAATGTTCACATGCATGCCTGATGACTGCAATGGGAATGTCTTTGAAAATTCTCCTGTAGACACATTAGTCATGGAAATGGGTGCTGTTAACTGTGATGATCCAAATGTAGGTCTTAATGCTGTCCTGACCTACAGGATAACAGAGAATGTAAGAAATGAGTTTGGTGCTGACATGTTTAATATCAATCCCAATACTGGTATGATCAATGTAGCGGGGGGAATGCTAGACAGAGAAAGGACTGAAAATTATTTTCTTACTGTTGAAGCAAGAGATGGAGGAGGGCTAACAGGAACTGGCACTGCCACTGTCTGCATTGCAGACATCAATGATCACGTACCTAAATTCATAAAAAAAGGTGTGGCAGGCAGTAACTCCTGAAAGCAGTGCCATCGACTCAGAAGCTGTGCAGGTGTGTGCTACAGATGCACATTTTGGGGAAAATTCTGACTTAATATTCAGTATCTTAAGAGGAGACCCAGATCAGAAGTTTTATATTGGGAATGACAAAGAACGCAGTGTGCTGCTATTCGGCTGAAAAAAAACCCTGGATTTTGAGAATGCACATGAAAGGCGGTTTAATCTTACTACTGCAGTGGAAGATCTTGATTTTTCTAGTGTTGCAGTGTGCCAGATTGAAGTTGAAGACTCTAATGCCCACAGCCCAGTTTTCCTTTCCCAGTTTATTCAGACAAGCCCTTTCTTTGAAAACATGCCTGTAGGTACTACGGTAACCACAGTGAGAGCTACAGACAAGGATTCTGGTTGAATGGGAACATTATATATTCTATACAGTCAGATTCGGATCCTGAGACAGTTTGCAGTTGACCAATATGGTCATTTGGTTGTGGCAAATACACTAGACCATGAAGTCATTCAAAAATACAGTTTAATTGTCCAAGCTTTAGATCAAGGGACACCTGCCTGCACTGGAAATGTTACTGTTCTGATTAACTTGCTTGATGTTAATGACAATGGACCAGGGTTTGAGGCACCATATATGCCTGTAGTTTGGGAAAATATACTGAAGCCTGAAATAGTGGCAATGAACCATACATCAAAACTGCTGCATGTATTTGATCCAGACAGTGAGGAAAATGGGCCACCCTTCATGTTTTCACTACCATCAGATTATCAGAGTTCTTTGGATTTTTCTCTTACTGACAACAGAAATAACATGGCAACTGTAACTGCTTTGAGGTCCTTTGACAGAGAAAAGCAGATGTTTCATCTGCCAGTAGTTATAACAGATAGTGGGATTCCAGCTATGAGCTCTACAAACACCCTATCTGTAACAGTTGGTGATGAAAACGACAACTGCCATGAATCTGCCCATAAGGAAGTCTATGTGTCCAGTTACAATGGTAAGTACTATCTGGATATTATATCAGATTCATGAATATAGTACAATTTTAAATGTAACTTCTATCTTGCACTTCTGATATTTTTAATGGTTTACATATTTCAAAACTGAAACTCCAATTCTGTAAACTAATAAATCAAGTGGAATGAGTAAAGTATATGTGCAGACCCTGCTATGTAAAAGATCATCTCCCAGAAAACTGTTAGCTGCAGACAAGTATATATTGCACTTGCAGAAAAAGTAGTATTTTTTTTAACCAATAAAATCTGTTTTCTGGTCACTAGTTTTCACCTACACAGAGGAGAGGATTTTTGTGTGTGAACCCATGACTGGGGAAGCATCTGATGTTGAGAAATCTGGAGCTGAGAGTGGCAGAACTGCAGCAACTTTAAGAAATAGAGGGTGATAGATGAACCCTACCCAGAAATCTCAGAGCAGTCCCACTGCCACTTTGACAGCCACTGTGTGGCTGAGCAGGATAGAAGTCCTAAGGAAGGAGGTTTTGTGCTGTCAAGAAAGGATCTAAGAGAAAGCTGGGTTGGTGTTTTTTTTAGCTAAAGAATAGTCATTGGGATGGAGTAAGTGACTGCTTCCTGGAGCACATAGTCTTTGGACTGAAAAAAAGATGATGCTGCTGCTGTTCTGGAGTGGTGCACAGTACTGAGTTCATGAAATACTCAAAGGAGAGCTGCTCTGTGATAGCAGCAGCAGTGCTATGAGGCTTAAGGTTGTAGTGGGAGAGATCAGAGCAAATACATCCATTACATGAATGCTGTACAATTTCTCAGAGTAGGTAGAGGATGAACATTTAGATAATATTTTCTAAAAATCGGCTTTAATTATTTTTTTTTCCTAAATTATTTGTAAAAGTTGACCTTAAATAGTCCTGAATAATAGAACTTACTAAGCATAGTTCATTACACCTTTCCCTTAGTACTCTGTCCCATATAGACTTGGCTGTATCTAGGTCATCATTGCATTATAAATATTAGAGAAGATTAAGCTATAGAAGGTATTCTTGCAGTGAATTATTTTTGCCTAATTCAGTATACCTAGAAGAGAAACAGATGTGACCAGTTTCTACTGTAGAAATAAGACAATGAAGTTCCTTGGTGGACTGGCTCCAGATTTGAGCCTTAAAACATTTCCCATGTTGCTGGATCTTGGCTGTGGAATTAAAAGGTCTCTTTCCCTGGATTTGCTTCTTTTGCTGTTTTAGAACAGCAGCTTGGATGTTTCACTTCAGTGGCAGCCCACAGGGGTCTGAATAAAGTGCCAAGACCTAGCACAGCTTGGTGGCTTCTTGCCCATTTCCTTTCCTCTGTCCTGTCCTTCTCTCCCAGATGCTGGGGAGGGGCTCTTCATTAGGGACAGGACAAGGGGTAATGGGATCAAATTTAAACAGGAGAGGTTTAGGTTGGATATAAGGAAGAAATTCTTTCCTGTTAGGGTGGTGAGGCACTGGAATGGGTTGCCCAGGGAAGCTGTGAGTGCTCCATCCCTGGCAGTGTTCGAAGGCCAGGTTAGATGAAGCCTTGGGTGACATGGTTTAGTGTGAGGTGTCCCTGCTTATGGCAGGGGTGTTGGAACTAGATGATCTTAAGGTCCTTTCCAACCCTAACTATTCCATGATTCTATGATTCTATGCACCCCATGAGATGCTCTCCTCTTTTGCTGGATTCCACTTGTGTGACACTGGAAATAATAGAGTAGCAACGAAACATTTTGGGGCTAATTTCTGATGTGGTGATTTAAAAAGTTTTTAAAAAACTTTTTATTTTTTTTTTGTCTGAGAATTGTACATGGAGTTGTATTTATTTATCATTCTGTTGTTTTGTGTTGTCTCAGCTTTTCTTCTTTCATGTGGCATCCAAGCATTCTCATGTTTCCAGAACTGGCAGAAATAATATGACAGGCTATGCATTATTTTAAGAATCTTGGATCATAACCATCACCAAATTGAGCAGGAATCTGAAAATAATAAATGCAGTAATGAATGTGGCAGAACATAAAGTGCACTGAAAAGCAGAAATTCAGTGCAGAGTTATTATGATCTACCTCAGCAGGAAAATGGTCAACAGCAGTGCTTGGTGAAGTGTTTGCACTAGATGAAGATGACTGGGACAATAAAACATTTCTCTCTGAAGGAAAAATGCTGAAGTGAGGATTGTACTTATGTCAAAATGAGTAATATTTATGCTTTTGTAATTATTTTTCTCAGTCCGTATGTCTCCATGTACCAGATGTTCATAAAGCCAGGGTTATTGAGTGTATTAAGGAATGTACCTCCCAATGCTCTTTTTTAATTGGGTAACTAGGTATTAAGAAATTAATGCAGGAAATACTATTTTCAGGAGCATGTAGGATCACACCACAATGTTGGTTTTTAGTCAGATGTCATCATTAATTTATTTTAAAATGCATTCTGTAAAATCAGATTTAAAAATAGGCAGAGTTTTTAATACTTGCTTTCAGATGTAAGAATTAGTGGAATACAAATTCCAAATGTAGAAGTCAGAATAGAATCATTTCATCAAATTTGGAGGGGAATTTGGTCGTCTCCTTTAATGGCTAAATTTACAATTTCATGTGAAGACCATGACTCAGATTGCTGGAGTTTTTTCTGTTAATGTAAATGTTGCATTGTTATTTGTTCATATCATCAAGTGAGATGGCATATAGCATAATCGCATGCTGTTTGAAATACAGAAAGTGGATGTGAATATCAGTGTGAATTGTTGTATCTGCTGTGAATAAGAGTTTAAGAGTTTTATGTAGCCCAAAATTGAAGGCTTACTTTCTGTCTGTCAGCAGCCCCTGGGTCTGATTCCATGTTAAAAGCTTATTGTTCTGCAGTAGTGGTCATGGAATAGTTCTATCATTATTGATTACTGTCCTTTTGAGGTGGCAAATAAAGATGGTATCAGAGACTTCATACAGAGCTTATCCTGTTCCAGTTGGATGATTGTGCTAAACCCTATGGTTCCACTACACACTGCTTTCATTCAAGTTTGGGAAAGTCTGGGGATTGGGAGTGGCAGAAACATCTTTTTATAAACTCTACAGATTGTCATTTCTGAATTTAGGTGTTTCTGGTTCTTTTTTTGCTGTTGTTTGCTAATCCCTGTAAGTTTTGATCCTATAACCTTCATGGTAACATTTAAGGCCTTCTAAATAATGAATAAAGTAAGTGCTCTGTTTTGTTTAATTAAAGGTTTATGTCTAGGTCTTTCAGATTAAATCAGAAGACTGGTTCTTTGATGATGGTGGGTAACACTCCTCAAGGAATGTACAGCTTAAAAGTTAGGGTTTCTGATGGAGTCTGTCCTGATGTTATATCTACAGTACAAATCCATGTTGAAGAGCTGGAAAATGAAGCTATACAAAACTCAGCTGCTGTGCATCTGTCAGGTTAGTATTATCTGCTGGTGAGAATTGTTGGTATTATTTGCTGCTTCTATAGCTGACTGTTTACGTGATATAGGTGGTGTTATGTCAATACTTGATTTACTTATCACCATAGGGAACTTCCCAGTATGTTTCAGTATTGTTAAATAAGAAACTGAGAAACTAACCCGTGGTCTCCCAGCATTTCATGTTTTCAAACTCAGATATCACAGCAGAGGAGTTCATAAGCAGAGATGAACATGGCAAAACAAGACATGGCAAGTTCAAGGAATTACTAGCAAAGATTTTACTCACTAAGTCCAGTGATGTCATGGTCTTCAGTGTGATGAACATTGATGGAAAACAGATAGATGTAAGATTTGCAGTCCGTGATGGGTCAGCATATTACAGACCTGAGAAACTGCATGAGGAGATGGCAGCATTTAAAAATGAGGTATATTCTCTAGGGTTATTGTGTCTGTCTAATTCACCCAGATACTGGATGTGTGGGATATATATCCCAAACCTCAGTGGAAGAATATGCCGCATCTACAGATAAGGAGTTTTTTCTTCAGTGAGGACAAAAACATTTCTTAGGTTAGCACTTAATTCAAGCTTTCCCCCTTTTCCTTAGTCCCATACATACAGTTATAATACAGTTGCACTAACTTCTGGTTCAATAAGTATAACCACTTTTTAGTCACAGAAAGATGGTTCTCCATTCCTGTTATGGTACAGTTGCTTGTGTTTTCTCCAGTCAGTGTTTCATTGTGTAATCTATCAGAGTTTTGAATATGAAATCAGAATACCTAGAAGCCAAAGTGGTACTGTAGTACAGAGAATGTCTTGAAAATGACAGCTTTTTAGATGTTTCAGATGCTGATGGGAATACCCAAAGCATCAACTTGTGCTTAGACGCTTAGAGGCTTTATACCACCCAGATCAAAATCCTGCTTTAGAAAGAGATGGCACTCTGTATTAAAAATCCTGCTGGAAGGAACATGCAGATTGGAAGAACAGATAAAACAGATCAGTGAGATGGAGTCAACCAATTTTGTGATTGTATTTAACTCACTAAAAGACAACTTTAAATACAGACACCCTTGCCCAACTTTTTTTTCCTGTTGTAATGGGACAAGGGCTCTTGAATATAAGTTGCTTTCCTTACCTTCCAGGTGTACTGTAACTGTCCTACTCGTTTACTGGATCCTGCATGTCCTCTAACTCAGTTACCCAGACACTACACCAGTCTATCTTGGCCCCACTTCAGTTTTTTGTAGTTCTTCAGATCTTGGTTTTGCTGAAGTCCTGCAGCTGTTGCTCAATAGACACTAAAGCTGCTGCCTTGCACAAGGGCAAGATGCAACTGCTCTGCTTGTAATTTTCCTTGGACAAGGCAGTAGTTTATGTAATTTGTGTAATTACAGACATTTAATTTGTAATATTTGGATATAATTGGGTTTAATACCGGTCTTGTTCAACACCTTTGCTGCTGACATGGACAGTGGGATTGAGTGTGCCCTCAGCAAGTTTGCTGATGACACCAAGCTGTGTGGTTTGGTGGATACGCTGGAGGGAAGGAATGCCATCCAGAGGGACCTTGACACGCTTGTGAGGTGGGCTGATGCCAACCTCATGAAGTTTAACCACAACAAGTGCAAGGTCCTACACCTGCGTTGGAGCAATCCCAGGCACAGCTACAGGTTGAACAAAGAGGAGATTGAGAGCAGCCCTGTGGAGAAGGACTTGGGGGTGGTGGTCGATGAGAACATGAACATGACCCTGCTTCAGTGTGCGCTTGCAGCCCAGAAAGCAACTGTATCCTGGGCTGCATCAAAAGGAGCGTGACCAGCAGCAGGTCAAAGGAGGTGATCTTGCCCCTCTGCTCTGCTCTTGGGAGACCTCACCTGGAGTATTGTGTGCAGTTCTGGTGTCCTCAACATCAAAAGGACATGGAGCTGTTGGAAGAAGTCCAGAGGAGGGCCACGAGGATGATCAGGGGACTGGTGCATCTCCCATATGAAGATATGCTGAGGAATTTGGGGCTGTTCAGCCTAGGGAAGAGCAGGCTGTGTGGAGACCTCCTAGCAGCCTTCCAGTATCTGAAGGGGGCCTATAGGGCTGCTGGGGAGGGACTCTTCATTAGAGACTGTAGTGATAGGACAAGGAGTAATGAGTTCAAAGTGAAACAGGGGAAGTTTAGATTGGATATAAGGAGGAAGTACTTTACTGTTAGAGTGGTGAGGCACTGGAATGGATTGCCCAGTGAAGCTGTGAATGCTCCATCCCTGGTGGTGTTAATGGCCAGGCTGGACAGAGCCTTGGGTGACATGGTTTAGTGTGAGGTGTCCCTGCTTATGGCAGGGGGGTTGGAACTGGATGATGTTAGGGTCCTTTCCAACCCTAACCTATGATTCTATGATAATACGTGGTACATCTTATGAAGGATTGTTCCTGAAGAGACAGCAGCACTTGACATTGATGTTAATATGGTAGGGGAATCAACCAGAAATATCTTAACTTGCCACCTGCCTACATCTTGGTGTATCTTCAATAGCTGTGTGAATTTTGAGACTCATCAGAATAACCAAGTAGGAAATGGCAGAGACAGATAGTATTCATGAAGCATAATGACTGCATCTTTTGTGTATTTCTGGAATTACTGCAAAAAATAATGCAGAAAACAGATTTCAAATATTCTATGCCATAATGTATGGCAGGTGAATTCATCAAACTGGTAACAATGGGATTGCTTCACATATTTTAATGAAAAATATGTTTTTATTAATTGTATATCACCTTTCAATATTTAATGAATAGCTTTAGTGAATAATCTCCAATAATTTACAGAAAACCAATCGTAGCTGGAGAATTTCTCCAGTAGTTTTTGTACACGTTTACCTATAAATACTGAAAATAAGTAATTAGTGCTGGAATTATTCATTGAATTGCTAAATAAGTAATATGTTTGTATTACCTCCTTGGGATATAGCTTTATAACAACTATTTTTATTTAGCAAGACAATAATCCATCCTAATACCATGCTGGAGCCAAGGTTGCTTAGCTACACTGTGTTTTTTTCTGTAATGGTATTATGTATCTATCTAAATGTCCATTATGGACTATCCACTAATGGTGATAGATGTGGGCAGCAGACCCCAGGCTACATTGACAGGATGTCTCATGTCATTATAAAGGATATTTTATGCCTTTGGGGACATGTTTTTCAATACAAGTTAGGATATTTGAGGCTAAGGTGAGAATTGATTATAAAGGTCAAAGTTCTTACAGTGATGAATTGAGATGACTGCATCAGTGGAGAAAACAGTGCTTTAGTATTTGGGTATTTATTTTCATAATTTTAAAGCTTATTTTGAAGATATTTATGGTTTGGAAAAAAAAAAATAAAAACCAAACCCCAAACCACCCCAAATACTAAATGTATAAATAGAGTCTGAGTCTGATCTGCTGTTAGTTTTACATTTGTATACCTCAGTGTATACCTCTGTGATAGTAGTGAGAGCTCTTGTATTTGGCTATTTGGGCTTTCAAGTTCAACCCCAATTAATGATAAAAGCAATGAACTAGCAAAAAGGATACTAGAATAAGATACCATATCCAGTTGAGTTCATTTTGTTTCAGACAGTTTGACTTTAAATGTAAGGTTATAGGTCACAATCAGGAGCCAGTAGACAGAATCCTAATTGCTGCAAAGTCGTGATGTCAGGTGCTGCCTGTGGACATTGTTATTGAAAGCAGCTCAGCCCTGCATTCTTCTGTGGCTGTGTTCTTCTGTGTGAGAGAAGGTAAGAAATAACACCTGGGTGTAACTCATGAGGAAGAATTTTTATCCTGGCTTGAGCTAAAACATGCTATCACAGAGCAGAGAAGTGACACAGCCATCGCAGCTCAGAAGGTGGAGTCTCAAATGTTCTCAGAGCTTTGACCCTTGGAAATAACGTTACTTGGCCGGTACAGATTTGACATGCTCACAGGCAGCCACGTCAGTGAATAATCTTTTAGGAAATACTGCTACTGTAATTTTTTAAATTCTTCCTGTATTTGGCAAATAATTTCTTTTGCCTTTATACTCAGGAATGTTACTAATGAACACTCAAGAAACTAAAGCATTTCATGAAGTCTTTGATGGCTCAGACTTCCGAGAAATGAAGGAGTAAGTAAAAGCCTTTGTTGTGATGAGACTGGTGATGTGTTAAACTCTGTTTTCTTCTAGGTTCAGTCAGCTTTACAGCCAAGCATTTCACAGATCGACATAGATGAACGTAGGAGTGCAAACTGCAGCGAGGGCAGCGGCTACACAAACTACCTTGTTGTGAGTGACATCTCAACAATGGTGGATATGGGAAGTGTGTTGTTTGTGTCAATAACAACCACTGCCAATGCAGTCTGCACCTGCTCAGCTTTGGACTGAGCTCATCACTCATGTTCTTCCTTCCCTCAAATCCCTTGTCTCAATGGCAGGGTGTGTATTGACACTTTGAATGGTTACATGTGAGGGAACTTGTACTGCTGGTTCTCATGCCTCTTTTTATTTTCAATGTGTTGAGTGGTGCTTACAAGGTCCAGGTCTAAAAAAATCGTAAGTGTCCTTCCAAATGAAGGAGAAGTGAAAAGCCCCGCTAATACACTGGAAGGTAAACCTAGTGACAACCAGGTCTTTACTAATGGCCCATTAACAGTGCTGTAGTCCTGAAATGGGTGCACAGTGTGTGAATAAGAAAAAAAAAAACCCTGGGGAAAACCAGTGGTATGATTAACGTGTCATTTTTTAAAAGCACCTGATTCAGCATGAAGGAATGGGAAGTGTGCTCTGGTTTGGCTGGTTGGTTGGTTGTTTTTTTTTTTACAGAAGAGTAATAACAAAGGCAGGTATCAGTGGTGATAGCAGGGATGTAAGGGGAGTGAAATGTAGTTTAAACATGGGAAATAAAAAGTTCAGAAAACATTAGATAGGAAACTTGCTTTATTGTAGCATCACCTGGTGTGCACCAGTTTTCCTTTAGTGAAATTATAGTGGTTTATTCTAGCTAGGAATTAACCTCCCTGAGTTTTCTCTGTAATACACTGACCAACTGATGTTTGGTATTCTCTCTGAATTACTTACCTAGAGAAATAATTCATGGCTCTCTAAAACATGGCCTCAGAAATGCCTTTTTTTTCAAATGGAGATAGTGTAGTGGATCAATACGCTTTGTATCCTTTCAGTATTTTAATGATTGCCAAGCACCCTTGAGACTGCTAAAGTCCTTATTTTACTGCTTTGTTGTTTTTTTTTTTTTTACTGTGATTTAAGGGCTACATTTGTTGCATATAAAACAAGAAAACAAAGAAGTTTGAACAGTGGGGAATTTTGACTATTTGTTGTGTTTGTGCTCTTTCAGATGTCTTTGTCCTGCTTCATNTTTACTGCTTTGTTGTTTTTTTTTTTTTACTGTGATTTAAGGGCTACATTTGTTGCATATAAAACAAGCAAACAAAGAAGTTTGAACAGTGGGGAATTTTGACTATTTGTTGTGTTTGTGCTCTTTCAGATGTCTTTGTCCTGCTTCATTTCACGGACCAGACTGCCAGCAGACAAAGCACAGTTTCCATGGAAATGGTTATGCATGGTTTCATCCCATCAGGCCTTGTTTTGAAAGCTCACTCTCGAGTTTATTACCGTAGTTCCAGATGGACTTTTACTGTATAGTGGTCCTTTATCAAATCCAGAACCTGGGAGTAAAGAAAAGTTCACTGCAATAGGTACTTCTGCAAAAGTGTATGCAAAAAATGAATGTCTTTTGGGAATGGGTTTCCTGTGAGGAGTGTAGTAGTTAGAGCATGAATTCTGTCTTTCCATCTTGTGAGAAAATATATTTTCTGGTTTCAGAATTTTTTGAAACAAGTCCTACTAAATATTTCTTCTTTGATGTCTATTTCTGTAGCCTGCACCTATGGCTTTAGGTCCATTACTGAGTTGTAGAAGTCAAGGGGAGAACAAAATAGACAGACTGATACATATAAATAATACTCCCCCAGGAAAACTGTAGTGCTATGAAGGAATTTAGGAACTTTGAAGATGGGTATCACATGATTAATGCAGTCTTAATTGCATGTCATTCTTACCTACTTTGGTGAGAAAAGAAATCCACTTCAACTGCTTTCAGTCTCAGGGCATTTTTGCATGTTTTAAAAAACAGGCAAGGATTTGATGGATGGATCCAGCCCCATTGTACCACCGTAGGAAAATCTATACACAAGTAGAACTCATTCTGTTGACACATATTTAAAAGGTTACTACTACTTATTTTTTCTGAGTAATATACAAGAAGCATAATATGGTTGGCATTTTGTATTTTCCTAATTAATTGCAAGGTAATACTGGATACTGTTAATCACTTACCTCATTTTTGCTTTGTTTAGCAGTTACTTGTCTATATAAATAGGAGAGGGAGTAAAACCTGCACATGTTCATAGAATAAAATAGTTGGAAAGGACCTTAAGATCATCTAGTTCCAACCCCCCTGCCATGGGTAGGGACACCTCACACTAAACCATGCCACCCAAGGCTCTGTCCAGCCTGACCATTAACACCACCAGGGATGGAGCATTCACAACTTCCTTGGGCAACCCATTCCAGTGCCTCACCATCCTTACAGTAAAGAATTTCCTCCTCCATCCTGACACAGACTAATTCTGCAAACTTTCAGAGAGCATTACAGAACTCTGTTTATTATCTGATGGATAATCAAGAAGTATATTCGACCAAACAGGCCAATTTTCCTCTCCATAAACTCAGTGAGACCTGTTATCACTAGGGAAAGAAAACAATTCTTGTAAGCTTCTGTTGTGCATTTTATATATACTGCAAATTTTGAAAACATATTTGAAACTTCTAAAAATGCATTACCAAATTTTAAGTAAAATTTGAATGAAAAGTATTACTGATCTGAATTCTAACCCAAAATAATTCTTAACATACAGCAAAAAAATGTAGAACTGTATTTTCTCATGACAAATGCAAGGTGCTACACTGGGGTCAGAGCAATCCCAAGCTCAGGAGGAGCTCTTCATTAGGGACTTTAGTGACAGGACAAGGGGTAATGGGTTCAAACTTAAACAGGAGAGGTTTAGATTGGATATAACGAAGAAATTCTTTCCTGTTAGGGTGGTGAGGCACTGGAATGGGTTGGCCAGGGAGGTTGTGAGTGCTCCATCCCTGGCAGTGTTCAAGGCCAGGTTGGATGAAGCTTTGGGTGGCATGGTTTAGTGTGAGGTATCCCTGCTTATGGCAGAGGGGGTGGAACTGGACGATCTTAAGGTCCTTTCCAACCCTAACTATTCTGTGATTCTATGAACAAGTCCAGAGGGCCACGAGGATGATCNATCCCTGCTTATGGCAGAGGGGGTGGAACTGGACGATCTTAAGGTCCTTTCCAACCCTAACTATTCTGTGATTCTATGAACAAGTCCAGAGGGCCACGAGGATGATCAGGGGACTGGAGCATCTCCCATATGAAGACAGG